>ML796070.1:74420-89899 GCA_009831015.1 Picea engelmannii
TCAAGGTCAAAACATATCATGATAGTCTTAAATACTTCTTGGAACAAAGACTATCTTTAGAAGAACAACAAAAATGGGTAACCAAGATATTGGGTTATGATTTTGAAATCGTCTATAAAAAGGGGAAGAAAAATGTTGTGGCAGATGCACTCTCATAAAGGATGAATATGTTGAGGCCTTTCTTTGTGCTATCTTGATCATCCAAACTGATTGGATATTAGAGGCAAGGGATTAATGGAAGAATGACAAAAAAGTGTGTGTTATCGGACTAATCGGTAGGTGCGGACACTAAAAGATCTCCCTAGATCTACCTGGATCTAGAAAAAAACAGGACATGACATGACTCTTTCCCTAAGTTATGACCATTGAATTTGCTAGCAAAGAGGAACAAGTGACATACCTTCATATCACTTCCTAGGGTCTTTGTTGCTCCCACTTCGCTCCGGTGTTCTCATGAGGTCAAGACCAAGACAACACAAACCAACCAAAGTGAAGATAGCAAAATATATTCAATCTTCAACTTATGTGCATGATCAAGGAATTACACAATATAGTAAGAATGACTTTATGGGAAAAGAACATGCCGGTGTATCATATTAATCGAAAGTAGAATATACAACCTGATCACCTTGATGTCGCAAGATTCCTTTCGGTGACTCTTGGTTCCAACACACACACTTGCTCGATCCTAGCATGAAGAAGATCCAACTCCTCTTGATAGACTTGCTAGAGTCTCCAAGCTCCTATTCAAGCTAGGTCCTTCACACGATTCCTTCACCAATTCTCCAATTAATCTTGCTTAACCTTTTCCATGAGAATCCCATCAATATATAGGAGAGGATGAGATGGTTACTTGGATGAAAATGATCCCACCAAATCAGAGAAACCAGTAAAATGATAACCATTCGAATGCCGACCCATTCTCTAGAAGATTCCCTTCTAGAACCATCGAGAATTCATCTTTTTCCAAGCTTGAGAACAAGTTCGCACCCTAGATATATAGCACAATGTGAGAAGTTCGCACCCTAGCTGAAGGTAGCCTGCGAGAATGGGTCATTCTAACACACTTATCTATAAGAAACCTACGAACTCTCTTCAAAATAATGTTTTCTGGGAAGAGATGAATGTCACTTTTCTCAAGAGAAAGTTCTTGTTAGGATCCTGAGTCCACCATCATCAATACACCATCAAGATGACCAAAATCATGGGTAACAGAATGCCCCCCAAAGTATGAGGCCAAAATCAGTGACAACCGAAATACTTTGTAGACCACGTGTGTGTGTCGGAAACTAGGAGCGCACCTAATCGGAAACCTACGAACAACCAAGCATCTGCAGAATATTATACTAGTTCTGAGGTAGGCATTCCCATACTCAAATCACAGAAAGATGACATTATAAGCATAGGTCATGGCCACCAATCATACACTATGGATCCATGCCGTCAAAATATCGTATAGCCACGAGGAATACACTGTGGATCTATTTAAGAAAATTCAAATTGAGATGACATAGCCACGAGACATACAAAGTGGATCTATGTGTCGCAAATTATACATATTCCATCACAACCTCGACACAGAGATGAGATCCAGGGTCTTCAATCCCATCACCCAAAAGTATGAATCTAACCATGTGATTACATGTGTTGAAGTCGAACATGATAGAAACCACTTGATTACCGGTCATTGATAAAACCGTTAACAAGTGCAAGGGAAATCACCATTAATGTCAATGACTCCCAAGCTACACTAGTACAATCTACCGAATGTGAATGAATGAGTTGAGTTTGAACATCTGATGGAATCTTTCGATCAGGGGTCAATGATGTAAACCCACTGTCGAAAGTGAGGAAACCTGCCATTGAGGCATGCAAGTTCCAAGGTACCAAAGAATTTCTAAGTCTTCTTTCCATATAATGAGATGAAGTCGATGGAACAAAACTTGTCACAGGAGGGCCTTGATGTATCCTCCATCAATGACACGAAATGGGTAATAGATTTCGAAGGTGAATTAGAGTATGATGTAAGTTGGACTGGACACAAGGAAGGCTGACACAGAGAGAATGGACAACTGTAGATGGCTGGCTCAATAAAGGTTTCAGATGAACTTCTCTTGAACATATGAATGACACGACCAATGATTTGGTAACATTGACTCAGGGACGATGCAAGGTATGACCTTGTAGCAAATCGAATGAGAGACAAATGGATTTTCCAAACCGGCTTCAAATAATGAAAAGGGGGGTGTCATGTTCAAGAGCGACACTGACTGCCAATTAATATGAATACGAGAACACAACCCTTTCCCAAATTCCCCCCCACCATTTATGGTGAGTACCTCTTTATTTTTACACAAGTTTGAGGAGGATAACATATGCTTGTTGATATAAGATCATCCTTTGAATAAGTCTTTTGGAGTATGTTTAAGGAACCCTAGGAAGGAGTGGTTCAGTCCCATTACGGGTCTATCAATGTTTTTTTAACGAGTCCAAAGATAGAAAACTTGAAGGTTTTTCATGATTATAGAGCTTGGAAAAACACTTAAAAGAGAACTCTCTCAGTTCCTTTTTCATAAAATAGTCTGATGAGACCGAAAAAGAGATAAATTATCACCCAACAAACGCTTTCTTCAAATACTTTAACGAGCGTGAAAATAGCAAGGTCGCTCGACAATCTTTTCATGTTTAGAGAGTCTGAAAAGAGCTTAAAGAGGACTCCAGGGGGGTTCCTTTTTCGTATAACCTTGTTGAGCCTGAAAAAGTGATAAAAGTGTGCTCAATCACTTTCTCATGTATTTTCGAGTGTGAGAACGGACAAAGACCAAGCTCGAGGTTTTGTACAAAAACCATAAAAAACAATTAAAATATGCGATGAAGAAGAAAAAATATTTGCATCCCTGTGCATGAACATCGAGGTCGTTACGTCAGCAAAAGTCGCACTCAAAAGGGTATTAAGCATTAGGTTTTAATAAATAAACAATTATAAAATCCAATAACAAATGGTAAAAGTAAATATAAAGAGGTAAAAGTTCTTTTTACCATAATCATTTTAACTTTACCAATATTTCAGTCCAAAACCCCTCTTTTGCCCTTGAATTTCAATGCTCGATTATGGGAGTTACGAGCATCCATTTGACAAACCGTCTCTGGTAGTGAGGTAAGTCCCTTGTCCTCTATATTTTCATGGTTTGATTTTTCATTTTCATTGGCAAAAATCATAGTTTTGAGTTTGTTTTGGGGGTTAAATTTGCGCTCAGCCATTCTCGCAGGCCAGCCACACGGGGCCTGCGAGAATGCATCATTCTCGCAGGTGACCCCAAAGGCACCTACGAGAACCTCGTACTGTGCCTAAAGGGAACCTACGAGAACCGCAAAGTGGAAAAAAAATTAAAATTTTTCTCAATGAAAAAGATACCAAGTGTTGAATAGAGTTACTAACTTTCTTCTTATGCTTCTTATGCAGGTATTTGGCCATAACCATGGTTCTGAAATGGCATGAAAGAGAGAATGAAGAAGATGATTCCATTGCCGGGAATCATCCGGCCACCATTGCCACTTTACGAGACTGTGGTCTTCTGAAATTCTTTCATATCCCGGGTATGAGGTCCCAAGTCAGGTTATTGGATTACCTTGTGCACATGTGGGATCCCGACCAGCAAGTATTCCATGTAGGGGTCCACACATTGTCCTTGGATATTGAGGACATTTACTTTTTGACAGGACTATCATGGCATGGGTACCACGTGAGCCTGACTGGTAGCAGAGGTGGTGGGTTTCCCATGAGTGAGTACTGTCATTTTCATTGTGTTCCAGAGGCAGAGAGGAGCAACGAGAAAGTATCCATTTGGGGAGTGCGGGATTTGACCCTTCGTACTATTTTGTTTACCATTTCTTGTATGGCTAGGAGAACTACTCCTCACATGGCTCTCCAGAGCTACTTTTAGTATGCCATAGAGTGTACTAAGCCTCAGGTTTTTAACTGGGCAGACGCAGTGCTTCGTAGCATGAAGAGGAAGTTGACCAAATGCAGGCAAGGTGACTTGAAGAAATTTGGGTATGGGTCTTTGTTGGTGTCCTTCTTTCTTGAGAGGGTTCCCTTGCAGAGGCTACAGGTTGAGTGGGGTTTACCGGCTCCAACAGATACAAGAATACTGAGGTGGTGTCAGCTCATGGCCCGATACGTAGCTGGACCAATTATCAAATATAATGATGCCTTCTTTGACTAGTTGCAACCACAGATATTGATGGTCGATGATTATTCCTACGCCAGGTTGGACTTTCGAGGAGATCCGGATTTGGTCCTGCCCAAGGGTGCTCAGTGGGGGTATCTTGGTAAGAAGTACACAGTTTTCTTTTTAAATGTTTTTATGAATTTTATCATATGCAATTTTTTTTATGTTCGTCCAAGGTCTAAATACAAAATTATTTTTGATGACACAGATGTGGGGCCTTACCAACCTCCTGGTACTTCTCCTATTCAACAATGAGGAGAGGTGGATCCAGTGCCACGATAGGATGCCGAAGATTATGAAGCGGTGGAACAGAACCTAGAGGGTTTGACAACAAACATTCCGGACATGCCCCTTGGAGAGGTTCCACGATGTTATCATCGTCATATAGTAGGAGTGTCAGAGTCCATCGGCCGACTGCTTCGTAGGGTTGCTCGGGCAGTCGTGTGTTACCATGAATGTCATCCATGACGTCACTTTGTAGAGGCTATGAGCTTCATATTTTGAAATTTTGGTCCTCGCACAGAACTTTTTGTAAAAACTTTTTGATCGTTATATATACATACGACTTCTACCGGATTATCTTGTGTTGTGTGAAAATTGATGTGATTGAGTTATAAATGACCCAAATGTCTGTCTAATACATAGTTAGCTAATGCATCATTTCATATATTTAGACGTCTAGGAATATGTTGATATTCAATATAATCAGAATAACGTTCCAAGAGGCTAATTCACAAATACACCCATAACAAAGTAGGACTTCGAATAGTATAGACATTACTTAATTGTAGTACTACAAGCTGCAAATCGAGTCGCATAACCAAATGACGGATTTCGAGTGAGATAGCATTAATCAACAATTCAATAACGATGCTATACTCTACAATATTGTTGGTCGCACGACCGAGGCACACACCTCATAAATAGACCAGTTCATTTGTGGGGGTCTAAATAACCCATGCAGCAAAAACAAGGTTCTGAGTACTACGGCTAGTGCCATAAGTGAAGCCAATGTAGGGTAGCGAATACTCCGACATCTGGAAATCAAACACAACGTCACATAAGGGCAGAGACCAGATAATGACAAAAGCAAGCTACAGTAACACACAAGAAGTATGATACAATAAAAATATAGGTACTCGTGCACAGGTGATCTTATGCATAGTACTTCTTCAAGTACAACCCATTTTTGGGTTCACTCAAAGGGATACCATCGTAATATACTAACTCATAAGCCCCTTTTTCCAAAACTCGTCTAATGATATAAGGACCTCATCACATGACTTCCAATTTTCCATCTCCTAGCATATCTCGATCTTGTTCATAGAGGAGAACGAGATCTACTTCGGAGAAAATGCGAGGCTTGACATGTTTTTCGTATTGGGCCTTGACATGGTTTTTTTGAGCTTTTATGACTAGGGTAGCATCGCGTCGAGTTTCGTCTAATCGCATAAGATACAATAGATGTTCTTCCTCAGTAGAAGTGTTTGGTAGGAGTTCAATAACTAGTTTTAAAGAGGGTATCTCACATTCGATCGGGAGAATGGCTTCCAAACCATAGACTAACCGGAAAGGTGTAAACCAAGTAGCTGACTTGATGGATGTCCGGTAAGCCCACAATGCCAAAAACAACATTGTGTGCCAACTTGTTTTGTGAATCCCTATCATTCGTCGGAGCATTGTTATGAGAACTTTGTTAATTGCTTCGACTTGGTCGTTGGCTTGTGGGTAATAGGGTGTTGAGTTTTCATGGCGAAGACCCAACTTTTTAGTGAGTTCGGACATCATGAAGTTTCTAAAGTGGCTACTGTGATCAGCGATGATATCCTGGGGAACACCAAAACAAGCTATGATGTGATTAAAAATGAATAATGTTGCGGTCTTTCCAGTGTTGTCAAATGTCGGCATCGCCTCATCCCATTTTGTAAAGTAATCTACGGCTACAATAATGTATCCATGCCCCCTGGCCAAGTGGGGGTGACATGTCATGAAATCGATGCCCCATTTTGCAAAGGGACCAACAGAGACCACAGGGTGAAGAGGAGCGGGATGTGACCGTATCTTATGATTATAGGTCTGGCAAGCATGGCATTTTTGGACGGCGATTATGGTGTCATTAAATAAATAAGGCCAAAAATACCCTCCTCGTAAGATCTTCTGGGCAGTAGCATACCCAGACATATGACCACCACAAGCTCCAGAATGGAAGTCATTCAAGGCTTTCTCAGGTTCGTCGAATGTTAGGCAGTGTAAAAAAACTGAGTCAATCCCTCGACGATAAAGAGTATCCCCGAGGATAATATATTGACGGGCTTGGTAGCGTATTCAACATCGATTAGTGCTAAACAAATTTGGCCGTAAATTCTGGGTTTGGAGATATATGATGATATCGCCATATCAAAGATCATCAGAACTAATGAGGAAAATGGATTCATCAGGTAATGAATCAGTTGCTACATTTTCCGTTTCAGAATAGGGAAAGTTGCATATCAACTCAACAAACACTAAGAACTTCTTGGACTTGGCTCGTGCAAATTCCAAGTCAAACTCCTGGAGTATTATGATCGATTTGGAGTATTTTCCCCCTAGAAATTGACGTGTGAGAATGTATTGCATAGGGTTGCAGTTAGAAATCACTGTAGTCGTGCGAGAGAGGATATAGTGCCGGAAGCGTTGAACTACTTGGACGGCTACCAAGGCTAGTTTTTCGACATGTAAATACTTGGTTTCAGTAGGCGTTAGACTTCGACTCAAGTAATAGATAACATGTTCGTCGTTAGAATCATCATCTTGGACGAGAACCATACCAATGGTGTAATCTGAGGTTGCAAGGTAGAGGAAATAATTGCGACTGTAATCAGGGGGGAAGATAAGTGGAGCACGTGTTAGGGACAATTTCGAAGCTTCGAAGGCTTTGTTTGCGATAGTATCCCAGACAAACTCAGACCCCTTTTTTAGGAGCCATGTAAATCCACGAGTTATCTCAGCATAGTTTGGGATGAAATGACGAAGAAAGTTTGCTTTCCCTTGCAAACTTTGTAACTGGCGAAGTGTAGAAGGAGGAGGGAGATTAAGGATCACCTCGACCTTTAAAGGATCTACCCTAATCCCTTGATGTAAAACAATAAAGCCTAGAATTCTGCTGGATTCCATGCAAAAAACACACTTATGAGGATTCAGGCGTATGTGGTAAAACCGACAGCGGATGAAAATGGCTCGGAGGTGGATTGGATGATTAACGCGACGCATAGAATGAGTGGGTAAATCATCCAGACATGGTTTCACAATGTTCTTGATATCATGGAAGGCATAAGACATAGCGCGTTAAAAAGTTGCACCAACATTCTTGAGACCGAAGGGGAGTTTCCGATAGGCAAAAGTTCCCCAAGGACAAATAAAAGAAGTCTTATGTTGATCCTTAGGAACAATATTGATTTGATTATACCTGAAGAAACCATCCATCAGAGAGAATATTTCACTTCTGGCGTAATCGTCGACAATCTGATCGATGAAGGGGGTAGGAAAGTTGTCTTTGGGACAAGCTTTGTTGATATCCCTATAGTCAACGCATACACGGATTGTGCCTTGTTTATTGTCTATCAGGACAAGATTGGAAACCCAGTCAGTGAGGGCCACCGAGTAAATAAATTTGGCTTTGAGAAGTTTCTCGACTTCAATCTTGATAGAAACCACTTTATGTGGGTGAACTAGACAAAGGTGTTGTCGGGCATGTTTAGCGTCGGGGTATGTCTTGATCTCATGTATCACAATGTCGGGGTCAATACCCGACATTTCTTTGTAGCTCCAGGCGAATACGTCATGAAACTCTTTGAAAAGGGACATGTAGATGATGATTTCATCAGGGGAACATGAAGCTCTGATATGCACATTTTCGACAATTCCAGGTTTGATGGATATGTCAAGGGGAATAGTGGGCGAGATATTGCTTAAGTTCCCTTTGGAAAACACATCGTGTGTGGACTCGGGAACGGTTGAGATGACGATAACGGTTGACGAGGTCGAGGTCCGTTGGTAGTTCTCGATGGTATGTTGCTCCAGGAAGAGGATGGAATGATGATGTCCATCGTCCCAAGGGGTGTCTTCCATGATAGACATGATCATCTCGTCTGTGGGAAAAATGACATGGAAAGGATCTGGAGATAACTCATCAAGAGAGGGGGTAGAAGGGATTGTCAATTGAATGGCCTGATAGGAGGATTCAAACGGACTTAATGGCATTTCATCACTGTAATGAAGATGATCTCCAGGGTTAGGTACTATCCATGGGTCGTGAGATGTAGGAGTTCCATGAATCGAGGTGGAGATCATGTTAATTGAAGCAACAGATGAGTGTGGAACATCAGGTGGTGGAATGGGGAAAGTACCCAATAACGAAGAGTCTTTGAGAAGGCCTACACCGACCTTCTCATAACCCGGTGGGGTTTTAGCGATGAACGGTATGTTGCCAGTATGGGTATCTAAGTTAAAGAAGGCTAATTGGTTGACGGTGACTACCTTCCCTTGATGTGGGAAACGTACCACATGAAAAAGGGTCGACACAACTGCATGCACGGAATCGATCCAGCTGCAGCCAAGCAGAAGATTATAATCAAGAGGAGCGTCAAAGACTTTCACTTCGACTTGGACCATTTTTCCTTCTAACGTGATTGGGAACGAAGGAAGGACACCGTAGGGCTTAAAACCGGAGCCATTGAAGGCTTTGAGAGTGATCTGGGATTCAGTCAAAGAGGGAGAGAAAATGGCTATCCAGCAAGTAAGAGACATGACACACGTCGAGGCACCCTCATCAATAATGGTTCGAAAAATGTTTTTGTCAGAGACAATCACTTGGATTTGGAATGCAAGTTGAGGGGGTAACCTTGGAATGTGATCTTCCAAGTAAAAAATTATTAAATTTGTATCCGTTGGGTCAATTCCACTGATATCTTTCAACAGTGCCTTTCGTTGTGTGGGACAACTTTAAAGGACTTCAAGGGCTAACATTGCAGAAGGTGCTTGGGCCAAATCTTCAACAATGTTGTAGTTCTGGGCAGAACGAGCATGAGGATTGAAATCTGATTTCCGAACAATTCCCTTTGGGGGGGGTTGAAGAAATGTATGAAGGCTCATTCGTTTTAGATGAAGAGGACCATTGGTAGGTGGAGTCACGGGAGAGAGTTGTACCAATGAAGGAGGTGGGTCATCAACCTTCTCTTTAGAGGGATAATAATATTTGGCTCGAGTGGTGAGTGTAATGTCATTCTTCTTTGAATCGCCAGTACACATCAATACATAGGATGTAGTAGAAGGGGAGGGTTGGTCATGAATGACCAATTGGGACTATTGTTGCGACGAGAAGGGTTGGGACAAAATGGTTGGAGCAGGTGGTTTTGGGGCTCCTTGAAGGAACTTAGTGACCTCGACGCGTCATGGAAAATCCTTCGTGTAGTGATCATCACCATAGATAAGACAAGGATATCGAGGTTTTCGCTTATCCCTATCGTCAATAGGTGGAGTTTTGGTTTTCTCTACTTGAGAAGTATTTTTTTTCTCCTTATTCTTACCCCTTCCTTTTTTTGATTTGTTTTTACCAGTTGGGGTAGATTGAACCGCATTTACCTCAGAAGTCTTGTCGGAGGGAGGGGAAGGAGACAGAGCATTTTGAACATTAGAAGAATCATGTTTGGGGTTGGTACTTGAGGCAGAATGTGGTTGGGCATGGAAAGTTCCAATCACACCATCGGCTACATGAGAAGCAGCTGGAGTAGTTGAAGTGGCAAAAGTGGAAGGACGAGGTGCATCAGGTAGTAAGTCATAAAGGGTACCCGTTTGTGAGTAAACGAGGTCAAGGTATTGAGCATGACTTATGGCCTGCTCTTTCGTGACCACTCCACCCATGGCGATGTCAAGACCGATGTCGTTCAAAAATGATTTTGTGAACCACTTGGCCAACAACTGATCGGGGAGCTCGAGTTTGATGAGATGTCATCTCCATCGCCACTCATGAATGTGATCGGATATATGAGTGGCTTTGTTTTGTTTGAAAGAAATCAAAATATCAGTCCCCATTTCATAACGGATCGGTAACTGGTAGTGGGTGAGGAAGGCCATAGCTAGGGTGTTGAAGTCAGCGAAGAAACCTCATGGTAATTCTATATACCACTTCGCAGTAGAACCCGTGAGGGTCCGTTGAAAAAGATGTAAACGAATAGAGTCATCCATCAACGAGTTGGATGAGCACCAGAGGTGAAAATTCATGACGTGATTTTTCGGGTCCTCTCCCACTTTGTCGTTGAATTTAGGGATGTCCAATGGTAGCTTGGCTGGTATAATGGGCCATTGGGGAGAGTGAAGAATTGGATCATTTAAAATCTTTGACAAGTTCAGGAGATCCAAAGTGGCCAAGAAGGATAACTGTCGATTCACATGCAAGTACTAGTGGCTTTGGGGAGGAAGCCTCGTCGGCAAACTAGTAGGACCATAAGCAATCTACATATAATGTGAAGACCCATGCAGATTCGGTGGTGGTTGTAGAGGAAAATAGCTCATGGGATTGTATCCTTGAATAGGGACGTGAGTTTGAGAATTCAAGCCCCAAATAGGATTGGACGTACCTAGATATGGTTGGCCTATACTAGGGGGTATAATGGATGCAGCTGGAAGCTGTTGCCCCCGAGTCGATTGAGGATTATGTTGTATCAGATGATTCCAATACTGGGCCAAGGATGGAGGTATGTTTTGTCCATAAGGTGGGGTCGGTGGGGGTTGTCCTCCAATCGGGGGTTGTGTTCCAATTGGGGGTTGTGTTCCAATTGGGATTTTCATTCCAGTAGGAATTTTCCTGCTAAGGGGGGGTTGATTCAAAACTCCTTGGTGAAATTGTCCACCAACAGGAATTTGGTAATTTGGTGTGAATGACGGAATAGTGCCACTAGGATTAATACTGCTAGTGGAGGACGAGAGAGGTCCTCCAAAAGGGGGTTGAGGAAGTGTCGGAATGAAATCGGGAAGAGAGTGCCCAAAAGAAGAGGGACCACCAGGAGTTCCAGATAGGGTTTGCGTAGGAGTGGGAATGGAAGCATTCAATGCACAGTATCCGTGCGGAAGTGTCGGGGTGACACTGGACGAGAGCGGCATGCCGATGGGGGCTTGACTAACCACGATAATCCTGGTGTGAATAGTTGTAGTGTCTGCATAATGGACCATTTCTATAGGGATGGTCAAGATGTGTTCAGATCATGGGGAGTCCATACCAGGAAAATAATAGGCAGTAGTAAATGGTACTATGTCTGGGTTAGAGGTTCCAGAGAGAACAGGTGAGACGGTGATTTCAACGCCTAATCCTGCACCAAAAAGGTCCCATCTAAAAACACCCGTAGACCAAAAAGGATCTTGGCCCTCTATTCCTGGAAAGGGTCCAATTGGTGATCGAGAAGACACAACAACTAAGTCTCTGGAAGAATTCACTTGCATAATCTATCTCTCAGAATCAGGGTGAAGTCAAAATTCCTCTTGAGTATTTGTAATTCAGAAATGTTCTAGAGAGTCGGTTCATTCCACTTGTGGAGTGGTAACGTCTTGGACGTCACTCTGTTGAGGAGATCCCTCAGGTGAGCTTGTAGGAAGGGGTTGAGAACCTTCTAGATGCTCTAGAGATCAACCCTGCATTCTACGTGAACGACGTGGAGGATCTATTGTGAACGAGTTACAAACTTGCGAAGAAAATCTTATGGTCAACTTGGGTAAACAAACAACACGTTCTAGTAAACAAAATCTAGGAAACAATACCAAGCAAACAAGACCTTCTAATTCTGAAGTCACTAGTTGGTGATGAAATCCAATGTCGCAACAATGAGACGAGAAGGGGCTAGGCTAGGGTGGAAAAGTTATGTTGACGACCTGCTTAACAGACTTACACCATGGTACAAGCTCCCACACATAATCGTGGGTATACCCTCCAAGGAGCCCGAGTGAGTTTGGCCAACGTTGATTCCAGGTACCGTGAAGACTTTCCCCTTCACAGTCACCTTGTGTAAGACCCTAGAAAGATAGTCCACTAAGGATACCACCGAAAACAATAAAGCCTATGGGGACAGTCAACAATCTGATCCACACACAAGGGCAGGGTATCTAGCCCGAAATCAACTCAAGAAGCTTCCACTCATCATTGTGGGTATACCTCCAAGTGACCCCCGTAATACGTGAAATCTCTACACCGATATCAGCAAAGCATGGTGAGTAACTCTGTCAATATCAATGCGACCTCGGGTTTGACCCTTGTGTGAGAAGGGCTTCCCAGGACAAGACATTGTAAATGGAATTTGAAACTCCTTAACACAAGATGATATTGTGTGTTTCGTGATTTGGAGAGTGTATCTCTCTACCTAATCCAAAGCACTAGCCTAGCTAAATGTTGGTGTAATAGAGCCCTAGAAAAGAGTTACTAGTTAAATTTTACAATTGCGCAATGTTATTAAGGGTTGTTGTTACTCAAAGGAAACGAAGATGAAACTGATGGTGCATGAGACTTTGACCCAACGATGCATAGATAGGAATGAAATATATCAATTTTCGTTCGATGAATCCTATGTACGGGAGGGAAATAGAAGTTTTCCGAACCAATCTTGAACTACGATACACAATTTCCTTTAAAATTCAATTTCAACGAATCACACAATAATGACAATTCTTTATTGTTTCTTTTTCAATAATTTCAACAATTGATTTTCAATATTTTCAAAGACTAAAATGATTTTGAAAGAAAAATGTTTTTCACTTTTCAAAAAGGACCTACACCATGATGTTGAAAGTGAGGAAAACCAATAACTAATGAACAAGCAATAAACAAAACCCAAACTGATCTTTCAATGGAAACAAAAATGACAAGCAAACAAAACTAGTCTTTTCAATTGCATGAGAAAAGTAATCTTCCAAATAACGAGCAAATGAGAAAGACAAAGAATCCCAACTTTCAACCGATTGTCGGTTCTTAACGAAACAAGCACTCAGATTCCAAAATCAAAGAGTATATCTTTTTCCAAGACAAGTCAAGAGGTGAGAGCCGAGAAAAATATGGACAGGAAGAGCCTTTGATTTCCGAAGACTAATCGTGCACAAAATCCAAAGAAAAGAAAACATCAACCAATGGTCCAAGAAGTTCTTTTCAGACACCTATACTGATCAGGGCAGCTGAACATGCAAAAATCTTAAATCCAAAATTTTGAAAAGAGGGTTCGCAGGTTATCAGTGTTACACAGTGCGAGAATGGGTCATTATCGCACGCTAGCTTTGAGAAGAGTGTGATAACCTTGCATTGGACTTAAAATAAGAGTGCGAACTCAAAGTTATCTCGCAAGCCATTGTGGGGTTCAGTGTGAGAATGCCTGAAACTAGGCAAATTTTTGGAAAAAAACAAAAAATTTGAAGGGACTTCTGGACCTAGAGGGTCTATCATGATGTCCTGAAGCCTCAGAGATTGATAGAAATGGACAAAGGTAAGGCAAGAGAAAATGGCCAAGGAAAAATGCCAAAAACCATAAAGAAATCAGGTTTCTTCCCCAGTGGAGTCACCAATTTTTTTATCGGACTAATCGGTAGGTGCGAACACTAACAGATCTCCCTAGATCCACCTGGATCTAGAACAAAATAGGACATGAAATGCCTCTTTCCCTAAGTTATGAACATTGAATTAGCTAGCAAAGACGAACGAGTGACATACCTTCGTATCGCTTCCTAGGGTCTTTGTTGCTCCCACTTCACTCCGGTGTTCTCATGAGGTCAAGACCGAGACAACACAAACCAACCAAAGTGAAGATAGCAAAATATATTCAATCGTCAACTTATGTGCATGATCAAGGAATTACACAATAAAGTAAGAATGACTTTATGGGAAAAGGACATGCCACTGTATCATATTAATCGAAAGTAGAAGATACAACTTGATCGCCTTGATGTCGCAAGCTTCCTTTCAGTGATTCTTGGTTCCAACACACTGATCAGGGGATCAAATTTTGCTCAATTTTCAAAGTGCTTGAAATGCAACGAAAACAGTGCCATTGTGTCTGTCCCGTATTCTTGATTCTGGTGGTATATTTACTTTCTCAAATAGAGTTCGTATGGAGAAGATATCGCGATCTGTCTGCCAAGCCAAATAGGCAAAAATTTTGGATGCTCACTGTACCTGTCTGTACAGTCCGTATGGTGATGTGGCAGGATCGTACAAGCCATACGGTGGTGACATGGCAGATGTTGATTGGTCGATTTTGGGTGAGTTGGATGTTGACACGTGTCATTGGGTGGCCAATAATAGGAGGACACGTGGCCCAATCCAAGGGTGCCACATGTCACTCACTGGTTGGCTAAGCATTTCTATATACAAAATATTGGAGGCTACGGGGTTCGACCCCCGAACCTCTCCTCCACATAGTGTTTACAAAAACTCCATCAACCAACTTACCGTCGTTCATTCCTTCTGAGGAATATGGATTACATTGCATTTAAGTTTGGTCGTAGTTTTGAACGGAAAGGGGGCGAGCCTGGGCTTAGCCCCGACCCATGGGTTCATTGCACAACACATAGAACCGTGTGTTAACATTGTAATACCTGTGTGCGAATCATATATTATATATGTAATGTAATAACCATTATATATACCACTCCATTATATATATGCACGGGACTTGGAACGTGGCCCGTGGTTTTACTATTAGAATATGCCCACGAGTTGGAGCATGGGGGTTATATGGTTGGAGCGGTTCAACGAACTAACCACCCATTTGCCAAGACTACGGTCATATGCACCATACGCCCAGGTGTCGAGGTGGTTAGGGGCTGGCGCGCCCTTAATCGTCCTACAGTTTGCACCGTTGGCACGGTTGCGCCCGGTGCTGGGTTTTTGCACTTAAAAGAGCGTGTGAGCTAGGTTCGTTCAAGGAGGGTGTGAATTGTAGAATCAGAGACAGCAAGCTTGAAGAGGGAGACTTCCAAGAGGCCTAAATTCTTCATTTTTCGACCGATTGAGGTGCCGAAAGAGCCCAGACAGGGGTTTTGGGACGTTGGGAAGCCATTGGAGTAGTTAGTTTTTTAGTTTGAGCATTGTAAGACGTGTTTTTGAGCACTTTTTGAGCAATTAATAATAATGATCCATTGGAAGCTGGACCAGGAGATGTAGCCCATAAGAGGGGTGAACTCCTTTATCAATTGTTGTGCACATGTGTTTATGTTCAATGTTTATGTTGTTGTCTATGT
>ML796070.1:94772-184961 GCA_009831015.1 Picea engelmannii
ATCGGGCAGAGAAGTTCATTGAACAAATTCAGTCGATACATCAGGTGGTGCAAGAGAAGTTGGAAAAGAGTCAGGCCAAGTACAAAGCGAGACATGACAAGCATCATGTTGATCACAGTTTTGAAGTTGGTGATGAAGTGTGGCTTTAAATCAGCAAGGAGAGGCTTAAAGGAGAAGGTAAAAAGTTGAAACCAATTCGATATGGTCCCTTCAAAATTATCGACAAGATTGGTAATAATGGTTTTCGTTTAGATTTGCCTCCATATATGCAGATGTATGCAGTTGTTAATGTTGAGAATCTGAAGTTGTATGAGCCTCCGTTGATTGATGATCAAGGAGAGCATGTTCAGATTCCTTCCATAGATGATTTTTCTCCAGAGTATCTAACAAAACTGCAGGAAGACACCATACTTGACAGGAGAATGCAAACTTCGAAGCAAGGAAATCTGGAGTATTTGTGAGTTGGTCTTAAAGGGACGAATCCAAGCAAGGCCAAGTGGATTGAGGTTGGAAGGGTGAGGGAACTATACCCTCATCTTCACATAGACTGAGATATTATTTTGGAGGTCCAAAAGCTTCCCAATGGGGAGGTGTGATTAGGCGATCAAATTTTGCTCAATTTTCAAAGTGCTCGGAATGCGACCGTCTTGTCTTCCTGATTCCGATGGTATATTTACTTTCTCAAATGGAGTCCGTATGGAGAATATATCGCGATATGTCCTTCAAGCCAAACAGGGAAATTTTTTGGATGCTGACTGTACCTGTCCGTAGAGTTCGTACGGTGACGTGGCAGGACCATACAGGCCATACGGTGGTGACATGGCAGATGTTGATTGGTTGATTTTGGTTGAGTCAGATGTTGAAACATGTCATTGGGTGGCCAATAATAGGAGGACATGTGGCCCAATCCAAGGGCGCCACGTGTCACTCACTGGTTGGCTAAGGAGTTCTATATACAAAATATTGGAGGCCGTGGGGTTCGACCCCCGAACCTCTCCTCCACATAGTGTTTACACAAACTCCATTAACCAACCTACCATCGTTCATTCCTTGTGAGGAATATGGATTACATTGCATTTAATTTTGGTCGTAGTTTTGAATAGAAAGGGGGTGGGCCGGGGCTTAGCCCTGACCCATGGTTCCATTGCACAACACATATAACCATGTGTTAACATTGTAATACCCACGCACGAATCATATATTATATATGTAATGTAATAACCATTGTATATACCACTCCATTATATATATGCGCGGGACTTGGAACGTGGCCCGTGGTTTTACTATTTGCATATGCCCACGAGTTGGAGCGTGGGGGTTATACGGTTGGAGCGGTTCAACAAACTAACCACCCATTTGCCAAGACTACAGTGATATGCGCCATACGCCCAGGTGTCGAGGCAGTTAGGGGCTGGCGCACCCTTAACCATCCTACGGTTTGCACCGTTGGCGCGGTTGCGCCGGGTGCTAGGTTTTTGCGCTTAAAAGAGCGTGTGAGCCAGGTTCGTTCAAGGAGGGTGCGAATTGTAGAATCAGAGACAACAAGATTGAAGAGGGAGACTTCTAGGAGGCCTAACTTCTTCATTTTTCGACCGATTGAGGTGACGAAAGAGCCCATACAGGGGTGTTGGGACGCTGGGAAGCCATTGGAGCAGTCAGATTTTCAGTTTGAACATTGTAAGACATGTTTTTGAGCACTTTTTGAGAAATTAATAATAATGATCCATTGGAAGCTGGACCAGGAGATGTAGCCCATAAGAGGGGTGAACTCCTTTATCAATTGATGTGCACATGTGTTTATGTTCAATGTTTATGCTGTTGTCTATGTGTATTTTGCATAAGTAATCCTTAATTTATGTGTTGCAAATTGATCCTGTTGCTTTAAACACATAACAATTCACTTGCAATAAGTTTTCAAGTTTTTCAAGTCTTCTTCATTTTTAGATCACACACACACTTGCTCGATCCTAGTATGAAGAAGATCCAACTCCTCTTGATAGACTTGCTAGAGTCTCCAAGCTCCTGTTCAAGCTAGGTCCTCCACACGATTCCTTCACCAATTCTCCAATTAATCTTGCTTAACCTTTTCCATGAGAATCCCGTCAATATATAGGAGAGGATGAGATGGTTACTTGGATGAGAATGATCCCACCAAATCAGGGAAACTAGTAAAATGATAACCATTTGAATGCCAACCCATTCTCTAGAAGGTTCCCTTCTAGAACCATCGAGACTTCATCTTTTTCCAATCTTGAGAACAAGTTCACACCCTAGATATATAGCACAGTGCGAGAAGTTCGCACCCTAGCTAAAGGTAGCCTGCGAGAATGGGTCATTCTCGCACACTAGGATATAAGCAACCTGCGAACTCTCTTCAAAAATATGTTTTCTGGGAAGAGATGAATGTCACTTTTCTCAGGAGAAATTTCTTGTTAGGAGCCTGAGTACACCATCATCAATACACCATCAAGATGACCAAAATCATGGGTAGCAGTGTGGAATCTCATTCAAAGGTTGTAGCAGGATTCCAGTGCATCAGATACATTTACATGGAAAAATGATTCACTATGGTACAAATATCTCTTATATTTATGTAAGAACTCCCAACTCAAAAAAAAGGTATTATTGGAATTGCACACCTCTCCAGTAGGAGGGCATTCATGATTTTTGAAAAGCTACCATAGAGTTAAGAAGGATTTTTTTTGGGATGGCCTTAAAACTGATGTTCAAAGGATTGTGGCAGAATGTTTGCTTTTCCAGAAAAATAAGGTGGAAACAATTAACAAACCCAGGTCTTTTACAACCATTATCCATCCCAAGTCAGCGTTGGGAGGAGGTTTCCATGGATTTCATCATAGGGTTACTGATGTCTGATTGAAAGAGTGTCATCATGGTGATTTTTGATAGACTGGCCAAGTACGCACACTTTTGTGCACTCTCTCATCCCTTCAAAGCTAGTACAGTTTCCACTGCATTCATGGAGACAGTTCAAAATCTACATGGCAACCCAAAGATTATTGTAAGTGACAAAGATCCCATCTTCACAGGACATTTTTGGATAGATTTATTTTCTTGTTTGGGTACTCAATTGGCTCATAGCTCATCCTATCATACTCAATCTTATGGACAAACTGAGATAGTGAACAAATGTCTGGAAGGCTACCTTCGTTGCTTTGTCTCTGATAAATAAACACAATGGTTCAAATGGTTACCCTTGGCAAAATGGTGGTATAACACTTCCTTTCATAATGCAACAAAAATGACACCATTTATGGCACTTTATGGATACCACCCTCCTTCCATCACTTCTTCTCTAAAATAAAAATATAAGGTTCAAGCAGTGGAAGATACATCGAAAATCAACAACAAGTTCTCCAAATCTTAAAGGACAACCTGACCATGGCATAGAATCGCATGAAACAAAAAGCATAACAACATCGTAGTGAAAGAAGTTTTAAAGTAGGGAATTGCGTGTTTTTAAGACTACAACCATAAAAACAAATGTCCCTAGAGCAAGCCAAGAAGGATAATAAATTATCACCAAAGTACTATGGCCCTTATAAGGTGTTGCAAAAGATTGGTACTATGGAATACAAATTGGAGTTGCCTGCACCTTCACGAGTACACCTAGTTTTCCATGTTTCATGATTAAATAAGGTTATAGGTTACACAATCCCAGTTCAAACTATATTTCCAGAACTTGACGAGGAAGGAAAAATCATATTGGATCCTAAAGCCATCACTGACACAAGAATTCGCCAGTTGAGGAATAGATCCATTTCAGAGTATCTCATTAAATGGAGGAAACTATAGGCTGAAGATTCCACTTGGGAAGATGAGTCTTTTATACAGAAGCATCCCAAGTTACTCAAGCATTGCGGATAACACTTGTCTCAAGGGGAGGGGCATTTTAAACCCTAATATTGGCTCATTAACCTTAATAGGGGCATATTATATTAGTAATGTTATTTTATTTATGTCAACTTTAGGCCATTAGTTGTAATTATACCTCGTAGTCTCATGTATATACCAAGGAGACATTTTCATTTTGAATCATATTGTACTTGAACATTTAAGTGGGGTAAAAGAAGGTTTCCCCCTCGAAGAGGCTTATTATATGAAATTATCTCTTTTTCAAGGCATTGAGTACTTTTTCTGAGGTTTTTCTATGCTATATTGATATTTGGTTCTTAACATCTGTCACAATGCCTTAGGTCTGATCCTGTCAGGTTGCGAGAGTAGCCAGTCTATTTTTGCACGTCATAACTTTCATGGTAATGTCTACCCTCCATGGAGGAACCTATTTAGAACCTTGATTTCAAGCCTATGCACATCATGTGACTTCTTTATGGTCCGAGAGCCCTCCTATAGACCCACCATGATGAACAATTGAGCCTCATTCTTCTCTCTTCATTTATATTATGTCTATATCCCGAAGGGATTCTCTTTATTTTATTATTACTTATGATAACTTATGCATTCATTGATCATGTCATGTTGCTCATTGTTATGATATTTTTTTGCTTGATGTCACTTAAATCCATTTCATTAACACTTGACCACTTGCCTCTTACAATATTTATCCTCTATTTTTTACCTTTTCCTCTAGAGAGAACAACTACCAAGAGTGGACCTTACTTGTCAATACTTGTTTGCATTCATGTTTCTTATCTCGGTTCCATGTGCTTTGAACGTAGAAGCATGATTTTAATCCACTCAATCTCTCTATATGATCTTACAATTACCTCTTTTTCATGCTTGTTAAACCATGAAAAATATACCTAGAGGAGTATCCTTTTAACTCTTTTTCATACTTGTATAAGCATATGAAAAAGACACTTTCCAAGTGTATTTTCAACTCTTTTTTGGGATCATTAAAATTGAATGAAAAATACATTATTGATCACACTTTTATATCTATTTCACTCTTTTTAAACCATGAAGGAGAAACTAAAAAACAAAGAGAGTGTGGTTTTTTTTTTACCATTGATCTGTATTCATACAAGTGGAAGTCTCAATAATGTCAACCTTGAACATGGAACCTGTTGGAATCAATGTCTTACAGTTTTTTTATAGCTTTCATTGGAGCTGTAAACCATTCATATGAGTCATATTTACTACCTCGACTAGTTACTCTTCAAGTCATTATGGAGATTTCTTCAATGCCTCACCTGTTGTTGAACTATATCGGTGGTGTTGTCGAGTCTTGTTATCGGGTCATCATTATTCGATGATATATGTTCAAGGGAAGTTAAACCTAAGTCATCCATCTATTGTATTATTGAGAATCTATGTCATACATCCCCATGTCAGTTGTACTTGGTGATTATATCCCTTCACATCATCTCTGAGTGTTTGTTTAATTTTGATTTATGGGGGATACATTACAACCCTCCTTCTATGGATCTCTTCCTATAGAGTTCAAGCCATTATATAGGAGAGATATATAGAAACTAGCTAGTACATTGAAGATTACAGTCCTTAGTTTCATACTTCCTTGCGATGGACAGTGGGTTCCCATAATTGACTCCTTAATGATTGATTCTATGATTTTTTGACATTATATCCTCTATTCACACTTTGTATATTTTACTAGGTACCTTTGGTTCCATTATCATGATTGGTGGATCCCCTCGCATCTGCTAATGATATACATTAATGACCAATAATCAAATGGTTTCTACCATTCTTGACATCTTCTCATTTATTCTCATATTGTAGAATCGTATCATCAGGGTTTGGGACAAAAACCTTGGGTTTGGGGCCTAATGGATAAGACCTTAGTCTGTGAAAATAGAGATTTTGGGTTCTATCCTTAGTCAATTTTCTAGTTATATTATGGATAAATATGCCTTATTGATAAGACATACCTCCCTTGCATCCACCCTTGATCCAAGACAAACAATGGGGATAGATTCCTAAATAGTTTTCCTTACATCCAAACAATTAGTTTCCATGAATACTAAGAGAGTGAGAGTTTCATACCTTTTGAATGAAGGTTGTTCTCGCATGTATGACTGACACAACTCTTCATATCTAGCTCTAGATCCTGCAATCTTCTCCCTACACACAAGAAAGAAACAAATACTAATATATGAATTCTCTAATGTTAGTAAATCAAAATACTATCCTAGATATAATATGATCTATTCAAGGAGAGATTATATATATTCCACAATTTAACATAATCAACATGGACAGGTGAAAACCATAGATATATATCATAAATATGTGGAAGTACATTAATACTTGGTGACCTTGGATGGATGATGCATTCCTCCTTGTACTCCTTGATCTGAATCCTCCCTATTTCTCACTCAAGCAAGGAAAACCTTATCTAAAGGTTGATATGAATGGAGAATCCCATATGAAAATAAAGTAGTAGATCCCATGGATGTCCTTCCTTGTATAGATTGGTGAAGGAGGCTAAGAAATGGTTATAGATCTCTAAAACTTAGTGAACCTCAACTATCTTGACAGTTACCAAGCTCCTAGAATGAGAAAAAAAACTCATATAGGATTGATCTCCTGTGAAATCACCAAATATAGAAGGCTCTAGAGGTGTTCATGAACCAAAAATATTGCAACTAGCAATCATTCACAAATGAAAATTTATATAGCTAGGAATTTATTTTGAATGAAAAGCTATGTAGCTAGTGACCAATCATGCTCTGTCAAGAAGTTGTGTTAGAGTCTCATGGTGGAATTATTTATGATGACATGTTGAAACACCCTTTTATTCCCTATATTCCAGTCACATATCAGGATGGTCACAGTTGAACTTCTTACCGAAGTACGACCAACCGCTATCTATATATTTTTTCATTTGCGACCAATCACTACTTGCAGTACTATTCGTTCATAAACACCTATAGATCCTTCTATATTTGGTGACTTCCAAGTATATAAATTTTGTATGAGTTGGTTTTTTGATGGAAGGATATTGGGAACTCTCAATACATTAAAGGTTTACTAAGTTCTATATATATGGAACCATATCTTAGCCTCCTTAACCAATCTTTATATGGAAGGACATCCATGGGAAAGAGAAGTGTTGTAGTCTAGGGGAAAGTAGGGAGAGTTACTAGTAGTCCTTACATAAGAAGCATAGAAGATACACACATATAGATATAGATAGAGACATAAATAAGTAGTGAGAGCCCAAATATCAGTATTTATTAAAGGACATAACAATGAAGTAGAATGTATACAATCTCTCACATAGAGATATCAAATTATGTGTGTGCTTGTTTATTTATATTCTTATCTGTCTAGTTGCTAGGAAGTTGTAACTAATTAACTACCTAGTTCAGTCAGTTAGCAAATACTTTGACTGAATTACATTTCTGATTACTAAAATCAATCGAATTTCTAGTCGAATGCAGGCCTAGTCGACAGAGTTGACTACCCCTATAACATCTCCCTCCACCTCAAATCCTTTCTTGTATTGAGAAATATGATAGTAAAAAAAAATCAATTGTACTGAGAAGTAGAAAACGGAAAGAAGAAGAAAAGTATAAGGAGACAAAATTTCCATGTGTAGGACCGACTTAAGGTTTTGCATCTAACCGATCTGCTTCACTGATAATTCCTCCACTAGTTGAGTTGACTTCATCTTATTTTATGTTGTCTAATGTGTTGGTCATATTTCTATGCTTTTTGGGTTGAATATGTTTTCTATTTGGAAGCAGGTCATTCCCTTTGTGTCACTTCTGAATTGACTGATGTCCTTATTTTTAGAGCATCCCTGGTTTTCAGTCTGATGTCATTTATTCTCACAGAAAAGTGTTACTTGAAATGATCTTTTGATATTTTCTTTCCACGCTCTGTTCAAGTAACCTAAAATTGATTGTGGCTTACCTAACCATTCGTTGGGATGATTATCGAATGCTCTGTCTCCTCTAAGATTTCATCGATTGAAACGGAAAAGGAACATTTGTTCCTTAACGAAGTGGTGAATTTCTTCTTCTAACGTTTGTGACCAAGATGGATGATCTGCTTTTGATTTCTGAAGGTATGGTTCCAGGGGGTCATCGTATGCTAAGTTCTGCAACCCCATGGTCTATGTTTTAACTTAACTCTTTTCAAAGTGGGTATTCCCCATTCTTGAACTCTATTATATAGAGTTGTGATATGGAAGGTAATCTAGTTGATGGACGACTATTTTGTTTGAGCCTCAATCTCCCAAGATATAGAAGTGTGGGGTTGATGAAGGTCATTTTACTTTATGACCGAGTCAACTATCATTGGTGTGAGAGAAACTTCTTTGTTGTAAATTTACAAATCCTTTTTGTCTTGAAAATAGATATTGTTTGTCCCAATCATATGACTTAGAAGTGTTTGAGTTGTAGGTATGGTTGTTTAGGAGTTAAAGAACCTTGTGAAAGTGTATTTCTATGTCAATGTTGAACTAGAACTTGTGTGAGCCCTACCCCATTAGCCATTAATCATGGAATATCATGAATATGCATTCATATGTGTCAAGAAAATCTAGAGGTTGTTGTGGAATGGTATTCTTTGTTAGTCATTATTGTATCTATTATTCACGTCATTCCTTCCCTGACATGAATTAAATGTACCTTATGTACTCTCATTAACATTTCCTTGGTCGATATTTTCCTGAGCTCGACCAACAAAATCTTGTTTTTTAATGCATGGTCAATATATGGGTCATCTGACTATTGTTCTTAAACAATCATTTTTTTTTTTGTCGGTGGGACTTAGTCGATGCTCTTGATGACTTACTTGCTCGTCCAGTTTGTTTTTCCTTACTCTGTCTGGATGATATTGACGGTTCCTATGCTCGCTTGATGTTGATCTATCTCAATCACTTGATTGACTTTTCATCAATATTTTCCTTAGGTTAAGTGATGGAGTGGTATATATGTCTATCATGTGTTTCTCTGCTTTGCCTTGAGCTCGACCATTGACTTCTTTCTCTTTCCATCATAAATCTTTATTTATTTCTCTTTGATTCTTTGATGGGTCTTTAATACTTAAATTTCCTTTAACGGTTTTATTTACCTCAATTGATAACTGAATTTTTCTTATAAAACTAAGGAGGTTTTATTTTCATAAGTACATTATTAGTCGATATTGTTCTAAATCTCGCTATAATGTTGGATTTACATCCATGTTGACATTTTCCTGCTAGATGTTTCAAACAGAGTTTGTGTCCTTCAAGGATGATACTTTTTTAAATGGGCACCATTAATGCATTTTTTGAATGGGTTCCCCAATAGTGTTATGAGTTGGACTGCTCGATTTGGTCGAATATCTTCAACAACATATGGCCCAAGCCATTCTCTCTCTAGTTTCCTTGGTTTACCTTTTATACGATTGTCATACATTAAAGATAAATATTCATTTTTTATATCTTTTTTCTTTATATGTAGGTCATGCCACTCTTTTTGATGTTGTTTTAGCACCTCTTGATGATGCATTGTGATTAGTCTTCCTTCCTCCATCTTATTCAATTGTTATAATCGTTCGTTCATACTTTTACTGTTGTCAAATTTTTCTACAGCTGCAATCCTGTTTGAGTTGGTCTAAAAGTGCAATGGAATATAAGCTTCTTTCCCATAGACGAGATTGAATGGAGTTTGACTTGTTTGTTGTTTATGATGATCTGTAAGCCCATAGCACTACATGAATATTCTCGTCCCAATCATCTTTTTTGATGTCGCAAATATTTGTAAGTCCTTTATGTAATGTCTTGTTAAAAGATTGAACTTCCCCATTTCCTTATGGGTGATAATATTTCGTTCATCTATGGTCGATAAAAAAATTCTCTAGCAGGAATTTAATTGTTTCATTCACAAAGCATGTTCTCTGGTTGCTAATTAGTGTAAGCAGATAATCAAACCTTGTGATTATATTCGCATAGATAAACTTTGTTGCGACGTCTTTGGTACATGATTCGACTGGATCAACTTCTGCCCACTTAGTCACATATTCTACAACAGTGATTGTATACTTAGTACTAGTTATTCTTTCCCTCTATGAAAATGGCCCGAAAAAGTCGATGGCCCAGATTTCAAATGATTGATTAGGATTTAATGAACTGAGAGGCATTTATTTTTTCCACATAGCCCCCCCCAACCTTCAACAACTATCAAATTTTCTAACTTGATCCCGACGATATTTATGTAGAGTCGGCCACCACAGGTCTGCTTGCAGTATCTTTCTTGTTGTCATGTCAGCCTAGAAGTGACCCCTAGATGGTCCTACATGAGCCTCATTAATGACGTATTTCATTTCATTTTCAGGAATTCATCTCCTTAGTACGTCATTGTTTCCCATTTTATATAAATTACCATTTATAAAGGTGAAAATTTTAAGGCTAGTACTTTATTTTAGTTTATCGATAGATCTTATGGAGCCTTTCCTTCTTATAATAAATTTTTATATCTTCTAAATCCTTGGGGGAAAATTTGACTTGGAATAAGTGTGCATTTGGGAGGTCTTCATCAATGCATACTAGATATTCTCGTGTTTTAAGTCATGACAGGTGGTCGGGTCAGACATTCTATTTTCCAAGTTATATGATGACGTCGAACTCAGACTCCTAAAATAATAGTAACCAATAGTATATTTTTCCTTGGTGGACCGATTTATTAACCAAATATTTCAATGCTTGATGGTTTGTAAAAAATGTGAACGAATTGGAAAGTAAGTAACGATGAAAATTTTGTAGAGCGAATATCATTGATAAAGCTTCTTTTTCCGTGGTAGAATAGTTTATTTTTTATTTTTTCAACTTCTCACTTGTGTATGCGTTTGGATGATAAACTACGTCATCGTATGGTTGTGCTTGTACTAAACCAACAACGACATTGGAATCATCCACATGTACATGAAAATTTCTCGGCCAGTCAGGAAATTTTAGTATTGGAGCTTCAACCAGCCTCTTCTTTAGAAATTCATAGGATTCCTGACAATATTAGCTCCAAATTAACTTGATTTATTTTTTTAGAAGTTCATCCATTGGAAATGTGAGTTCCAACTAGTGGAAAGTAAACTTCCTATAGTATCCTATGTTTCCCAAAAAAAAATTGATTTGTTTTTGGTTCACAGGAGGCTTTAAGTCGAGAATAATTTCAATCTTATCCATGTCGACCTTTTCTCCGTCTATACATACCACATGTCCTAACATGATTCCAATTGGTGTAGAGAATATACATTTCTTGATGTTTAACGATAGTTATATTTTCCTACATCATTATAGCACAAGCCTAAGCTATTGTACATGATTCTTGAATAGGTTGTATATTGTCCAGTCGTCGAAGTAGACCACCATAATTATATATATATATATTATTGAAATGATTTAACAATTATTTTCGAGAAGAATTTTGGTGCCTTCTTCAGTCCAAATGGCATGACTCTGTAGGAGAAGGATCTGAATTATGAGATGAATGTTTTTTTTGGTTGATCTTCTTTTTCTATCGACACCTGATTATAACCTGAGAATCCATCGGTAAATGAGTAGCATTTGTGGCCAACGAATTAATTAATGATTTCATCAGTGAAGGGGGTAGGAAATGAATATGTCACAGTCAATTTATTGCATCCCTTCAAATCGACATAGATTCTTATCCTCTTGGGATCATGTTTCCTTGGTTGCACCACCATGTTGGTGCAAAAATGATCATACCATGGTCCTCTTCTAGTTACCAACAAAAAGTATTGATGTATCCTAGTGTGCTGGAATTTTCATATTCCCAAGAGGGAATAAGTCTCACCCGAAGTGCAACCGAGACAAATAGGAGAGGGAAGGGTAAGGAGAATACTCAGACATATATCCAAAGTATCAAGATTCATATTATTCTTGTGTAAGATAGTTTAAACCTATTGCATTTCTGAATATTTCCTACCTGAGAATGGAGAAACATAGTTGCATCAAAATTCACATGAAATATATAATAATTTAAGAATACCAAATATAAAAGATAACACAACATAAGATTCAATAAAATTAGAAGGCTAAATACAGAAGATATTTTCTTTTTAATCGGGTCTCCCATTGTATTATCAGATAGCATGTCTCTTCTCATAATACAAGATCAACTTGAGTCACATATGCAAATGGTTATGCCAAATATAATCAACAAGTGCTTCTACACCAGTGCAAGACATGGTTATCTCAATCCCTTGCTCTTTCCAACCCTACAGTACTACGTGACTCTATTACATTATCAGTCTGGTTCCTAACCCATATCTCAGGATTTAGCTAAGCTAACAACAATAGTGAGTCGATATAGACTTAGACTTGGACTCGACCTTTCCCAAACTTTCTAATATTAAAAAATACTTCCCAACCACAAACCTTGTTACAATCATATTGATCTCATAGCTATAAAATGATCCAGTTTTGATGGTTTAGAACCCGAGAGTTCTCTATTCTTAATGATTTGGTTGCAACCTCATTCTTCAAAACTTGTGTTGCATTGTCCTTCCAACTGTTTTATGTTCTAACTATTTCTTATTGCGCATTCCATTTTCTCCTCTTTTTGTTCCTTCCTTTGGTCGACTATCTGGCTCCAAAACATCTTGCACAACTTTTTTTCATCAAAACAAAGCTCTTAAATATCTTACACAACTTCTATTCATCAAAAAGATGGGCACAACAGGCCTCGACCACAATCCTTGACTCGTCCTAAGTCAAGTATTTAACTCTTATGTGCTCTTTCAATTGCGTTGTTGTTCTTCCTTTTCTTCTCCTTCCAAGTTGCTTCCACTTCTAGCTTGGACTATTTCTTCTTTGGCTCCTTCAAACGAAGGGCTAAACTTTGGTACTGGTTCCAGTGATTTCTTCTTGATTTCCTGGAATTTCTCGATCTTGTCTTACTTCTTCCTAGAAATCACTGAGGATTCTACCACAATTTACTGGGTTGCACCTGTGGTGAATTCTTTTATCTTGGATGCAACGAGGGAATTCCATTACGAGTTGGATATAGCATCCACTTGATGCATCTGTAGGTATGCGTTTTGGACTACTTGCTAAAATTATCGGAGTTATTTCTTGGCCACTGTCTGATATTCAAATAGTGGTTTCAGATCATTATCCAATTTTTGAATTTCATCAAACTTCACTTGTTATTTTAGCGGATCCAAAGCTTTGGTCGCTTCTTCATTAAGGGATTGGATCGTTAAGTACAAGTCTGCCAGTGTTTGTTTGCATTGCGAGATTACTCCCATCCAATCACTGACCTCTTTAAATATTGTTATGCATTTCGTAGTCCTTTTATGCAATGTTACTCTGGCATTGTTTCCTTCCAAAATCACCTTTTCCAATTGTTCCTTTAACTTTTAGGGTTGTAATTCGACTTCTAACTTTATTTCCGACAACTACACTTCTAGATTTTATGGTCATTCCACGATCTCAGTCTAGGCTACCTAAACCAATTCAATCTATTATGTTGTCTCATTGTTGCAATGGATTCTGACTGTTGAGGAACTATCGTTTTGAAAGTTTTCTAGGCCTTTATTAATTTTTCCTTTACTTTATCTACTTTATGTTATGCCTGAATCTTGAACTTCTCCTCTTGCATTCTTCCTGTTGGTGCCAAGATTCCTTCTTTCTTCTAGAAGTTGGCTTCCCTTTCTACTTGTTAGATCCTCTACTCTAATTGGTCGGTAGAAGCTATGATTAGGCCTACTAGTTGTGGCGTTGGCAATTGAGCGAACTCGTCGGATGTAATAGTGGCATCCAAGGGTAATCTAGATTGAAGTGGCAGTCTTCTATCCATGGAGTGTTCTGAGGGTGTATCCACTTCTTCTTCCCATGGATATGGACCTCACAATTATCATGCGAGTATGGTCTTTGTAGACATTGGAATTAGGGGGGGAACCTCTGGTGTTTCCAAGCAAAGTTGTAGTAATTCTGCATACTGTTGTGGATTCTAGAGTAGTGGCTCCAGTTGTTCTTTCAATGATGTTGGGATTTGTCATGATGGTGTTTGTTGTTTTGTTTGAACCGAATATGTTCCTATCTATTTTGGTAGTGAAACTTATGGAGTCTCTCTTTTGATCATCAGAATGTCAACACTGACTATTGAGGGAAGACTCTCAGTAACCAAAGCTTGTTGTAATGGGGTGACTGGGGGGACTTATGGTTTATGTCTCTCTACCAAGGGAATAATGATCATACTGGGTATAGACAGATCAACTGGTTGGCTCAAGGCTGCAATAGTCAAGGTAGTGGGATCTTCCACATTCTCATATGGTTCACGGATATCCATTTGCATTGGTTCTGGAAAAGTGGGATGTGAGGGAACAATGGTATTTTCTCAATAGTGATATTTATGTATGCGATGGCATCCAAATTAGGGTCATATAGGATGTTAATCATAGTTTGGGAAGCATGAGTAGCTTTCGTATACGAGGTAAATCCATGGAGATTGGCTATGGGTTTATAACTTTGGCAGGCGAAACACTTGTTCTAGGTTTCTTTATTGAGACATCTCCTATGAACGCAAAATATAGGATCTCGTTGACATCCTTAATTGATAGCACTACCTGTTCTGGAATCTACAAAAATAATGGAAATGTCCTCTTCTTCCACTCTAGGGGTTTCTGTTCTTCTTCTTCTTATGAATCTTTCATCATTTTAACCTTATGTTTCTTCTCTGTTGCACCGGAACTCGGCCCTCCTTCTTCATACTACCCCTTTTTCTTCAATATCTCTAGTGGATAGAGGTAATTCATACCTGACTTGGGAGGGTTTTTCTTAACACCATTCCATGACATAACTTATTTTTCAAATTCTTCTTCCTTAAGGTAAAATTTAGAGGCCTTGTGTTGAAGTCCTTGGGCTTTGCATGCTTCGTCCAGACAAATTTATAGTGGTGATTTATCCCAAATGATATATTCATTATTTTGAGATTTAATAGATCCTATGGTATGCACAACTGATGAGTTGCATCTATGAGTTGTTTTTACCACTTCAGGAATGTTGCATTGTTGAACTCCACATTCTTTGAATATGACCTTGAATGCTAAGGTTCAAACATTTTTTTGAGGCGCCCCTTGTCTGCAAGTGCAAATTGTCTTCTTGGTGGTGGCCACAATTTCCACATTGCAAATTCTATGAGAAATTATCCATAGGTGAAGGTTCCTCCTTTCTCCTAAGCTTCCTCACAAGCAATGAGGAATTCCTCTAACAAGTAGTTACACCAATTCATCACTTCTCCATTTGCGCAAAATTATGCTACTGAGAGAGCGTTTAAACTTCATTTTCCCTTATAGTATGAGCTCATGAGCTTACCTGCAATAACATAATATGCTTTCTGGACCATGTCTACTAGAATTGCCTCAATATTTGTTGTGCATCCACCCCTTTGGGTGTGGAATTTCTCATATAGGGTAACTTTTCCCTTATTTTTCCCATGCTTGCTTGGGCCTTGGAATCCCTTAGATACATCTTCACCCTCTATGGAAAATACAGTCAGTTGTTGGATATCCTCTGCATGAATTGGGTATCCTTTGTTGATCCATAAGCTCCTATCATGCACTCGACTGATTAGAAATTTGGTGCACCATGCAACTTCACCAGTGTTCCCGGAGACCGGTAGATCCCTAAGGTGCATAATGGTGGAATTGAACAAATTGATGAAGTCTGGTTTTGGGAGAAACTGCATGCCCCCCATTGAGTCTGCAGCTAAGTCCCAAAAAACACTAATTTTCATTTGAGGAAACAATACTTGGTTATTCAAGTCAAGCTCGATTATTGTTTCTTCCTCAACCTTTCCCTTCACATCGCCCATGACCTCGACCTTGGGATCGTATGGTTCGTATGGAATTGCCTCTTTGGGAGTCAAATTTCGGCCTCCTACTAATATCGGCATGTTGGATCTGGAGCGTTGGTAAACTATATGAGTTTGTGATCTAGCTGGATATAGGTGGCCACCCACCTTTTCCAACTAGATCAAAACAATTTTCTCAGAATTTTGGCAATTTACTATTTTTAGCATTTTTTAACTTCCCGGGCCATTTTGAGGGCCTAAATGAATGTTTTTCAGGATCGATCTTCTTAATGATAGCCAAAGGCTCTGATTGAGCCCCCAGAATTAATCTCCTTGGTGATACATTTCCAACGAGCTATCATGTGTCCCAAACAGAGATTGTATGCTAAAGTTATGCCCTCGGGAAGTTGATACACCAAACTACCCAAAACAGGCTCCACATAACTGTTGGATTTTCATCTTCTGGGGTTAGTGTTTTGGATTTTCTTTATGATAAAAAGGCCTTTGAAGCCTCATTGTAAAATCATGTTCTTGAGAATACGAGTAGCAGACACATCTCTTCTTAGAGATAAGATGCCACCATTCTAGTGAGTCTTTCACTCTATATTTTTACAGTGGTTGTACATTTTCGCTCATTAATAGAAAAATGTGAATTACTATATCTATGTGTTTATGGTTTCATCTCTGATACATTTATGTTATATTACTGGATATCTGAGATATCTCTGTACATTTCTTTATTATATCTCTGCTCTCTTTTCATGCCAAAAATGATCTGGATCAATGGTATCAGAGCACTCTGTTGTGGATCGTTTTCCAGTGCATGTCCCCGACGAGGTCTGAGTATAGAAAGTTGGGTCTCTAGATTGTATCTCTTGAATACAATATTTCTTGAATTCCCAATAAACCCTCCATGGCAGAAGAAAATTAAAAATACATATCATATGATTCTATTAATTTGTTTCTTGAGCAAGCTCTCACGCGACAAAGGGACGAAATGATGAAGATTTTTTCCCACATCCTTCAACTCCTACCTATAAAAATAGGCCTGTATTTATCAAGAAAACACTTTGGAGTCACCTCACCTTTCAAGGTACAAGTTAATTTTGATATTCCTATATTTGAAGGACAGATAGATGAAAATGCCCTAGAAAAATGGTTAAATATGCTAGAAGGTTATTTCTTTGTTCATTATTTCTTCGATAGGGAAACTGTCACCTTCGAATTACTTAGGGATCTCCCCCATGTCAAACATTGGTGGGAAACTTACTAGGAGAAAAGTTCCACAGAGGAGTTTGGAATATATGGGGTCGATCCCACTTGGGATTTTTTTGTGGATGCAGTAAAGGAACAGTATTACCATGTTGTAAACTATGAGGGCTAGTACATGAGATGGACCACACTACGGAAAGAGAGGGGCTAAGAACTTCCAGAGTTCACCAATACCTTCCATAGCTTGTGCACAAAGATGGGTATCAAAGACTCTAAACGACATTTTATTATGAAATATCATGGGGCTCTACACAGATCCATCCAAACTAAAATAGATTTTATGGACATCTCATCACTTGATGTTGCTTATCGATATGTTGTTAAAATCGAGAAAAACTTTAAGCACTAGAAAAAATGGGAGTTCGGGTCTGCAAATCTGCAACAACCAAAGTAATATAAAGACGACCCTAACAAACAATCTCATGAAAACCATTCCAAGCTACATGAAAGGAAGGGTCACGGAAAGATGAATAAGGACACCGGAAAATGGTGTGATTTCCACAAAATCCCCTGGAACAAGACCGATGAATTTAGATCAAAACAATCATTGGTGGCTGAGATCAAAGACAAGGAGCCGAACCCTGATTCAAAATATGATTCATAAAATATTTATAGAAGACAGATCATCAACGCAGACACCACTACTATTTTCGTTACAACAACAATTTAACCAAAAGACCACAGATCCTAAAGAGGGGGAGCACCTTTTTCATTCACATATGTGGATGAAGGGGACCCCACTGCATTTTATTGTTTATAGAGGAAGCCAGAAGAACCTTATCTCAATAGAGGTCATCAAATAGTTAGGATTATTGACAACACCACTCATGCAACCATAGAACGAGTGGCTTTGTCGAGGATGAGATCTTTGTGTCAACTAGTAATGTTGATTGTCATACAACATCCAACCCTTCAAGGATGAGGTATTATGTGATGTTTCCCCACTCGATTTTTGTGATGTTCTCTTGGGCCAACCATATATGTGGAAGCACCATGCTATCTATGAGTCTCAACCTCGTAGTGTCATTGTTACTTTGGGGGGTCATCTCTACACGATACCAAAGGTAGTTCCAACTACTGTCCCACCTAAAAAATGTTGCAAGGTAGTATCTCATACTACAAAATTCATCTTCTTCACAATTTGTTCAAAAGGTGAATAGAATGATACTGCAACCACTACATCTTCAACCCAAGCACCTTCTATCCATAAGAAGTAGGTCAACAAGAATGTATCAAAGAGAAAATATTCATTCTACACCCAGACATCTCATGTATCATGATTGGTTGAACAAATTCAACCCCGCTAGGAATAGGTTCATGACAGTGCAACGTCTCCAGCAAGGCAAGCAACACACCAAGATTCAATCTCTTTCCCCTCTCCCCTGAGAACTCAAAAAAATGGAGACAATTTATTCATAAGGATGGAGTATTGTTCCAGTTGGATATTGGTGGCCACCCACCTTTTCCAACTGGCTCAAAACAATTTTCTAGCAATTTTGGCAATTTACTATTTTTAGCAGTTTTTAACTTATGGGGCCATTTTGAGGGCCTAAATGAAGATTTTTTAGGATCTATATTTTGAATGATATCCAAAGTATTTTGATTGATCCCCCCAAATGAATATCCTCTATGATACCTTTCCAATGAGCTATCATGTGCCCCAAATGGAGATTGTATGCCAAAGTTATGCCCTTAGGAAGTTGATACACCAAACTACCCAAAATGGGGTCCAGAAAACTATTGGGCTTTTATATTCCAAGGTTAGAATTTTGAATTTCCTTTCTAATAAAAATTACTTTGGAGCTTCATTTTAAAATCATATTCTTGTGAATGTGAGTAGTGGACACATCTCTTCTCAGAGATAAGATTCCACCATTCTAGCGAGTCTTTCACTCTGTATTTTTACAGTCTTTGTACATTTTTCGCTCATTAATAGAAAATTTTGTATTGTTGTACCTCTGTGTTTATGGTTTCATCTCTCATACATTTATGTTATATTATTGGATATTCGAGATATCTCTATACATTTATTTATTATATCTCTTCTCTCATTTTGTGTCGAAAATAATCTAGATCAGTTGGGGGTCAGGGTCCTGACTAGGGAGCAAAGGAATTCTCAGATTAGGATAGGGTGAAGATAGCTTAAAAACATAGGGTGGATGAGATAAAAAGTGAGTCTCTCCCTTATGTTGGTGATATATTATAAATGGGATAACCGGAGAGCCTTGTAATTTCTCATAAATACACTCATAATTAGGCCAACAATGCAATCTTGGTCTCAGGTGTCTAACGAGACCTATAACGGGGTAAACTCCCTAAGGTGATCTTGGGTTTAATGAAAAAATTGACATGAAGGTGGTTGACTTGAGGGGCTTACCATTTTAACGTTTTGTAATCTCAGCGAGGATATCGATGGCATCCACACGTATCACACATTTATGGTTTGACAAAACGTTCTAACGGGTTACTGTAGCTACCATAAAGGGTATGAATGGACAAGATGCGAATGGTACCTGGAGTGTGATACAGTTCAGATTCACCCCCCCGACCACAATGAGGTTCTTCGTCATGTTTAATGACCTCATTTAATATAATGTTGACTCATTCGACCCTATGTGGTTGAGTAATCATATCTACACCGAATCAACACTTAGATGAAAATAAAACAAAACATATGTTGTTGTGCCACTACGCACACTCCGACGTTATTACGTGTATTAAACAAATTGTAGAAAATCAAAATCTAACTAGTGTACAAGATCCCTTGGATTGGAGCAACAATCCTTTAGTTCAAACATGAGAAATGTAGGCCTTTAGGTGGGTGCCATTCACCGATCCTGGTATAAGGATATTGTCTAGTTGTGCTAGCATGACTGCATCAGAGTGTCAGATTTCCACAACTATGAATGGACCCAACCAATGCATGCACAAATTGCCTGGATGCTTCTGATATCGACTATTGTAGTGTAGTACCTTATCCCTTTGTGAAAATATTTTGGACATAATGTTCCTATCATTCCAAGCTTTATGCCTAGCTTTCTCCACTGACTAATGAAAATATGCTAAAAATATCACTTCCTCAAGTTCCTACAAGTCTGCAATCCTTTGCGCAACTGATTTTCCATCTGTCATATGTGTAGCTTGTTCTATATAGAGATTAGGGGTGACAAAATCTACAGGTACAACAACTTCCTTCCCATAAACCAACTAAAATGAGGTATACATGTGTAGCTTCTTTGTGGTAGTATTGTAACCACACAAGATTGTTGGAACTCTATCACCCTAGTCTTCCATGTTTGTGCAACATACTTTTATCAGTCCTCTTTCCATAATTTTATTGAATTCCTCCATTGTATCGTTAGATTATGGATGATAGGGACTACTCTTATGGTGTTGTATAAGAAATGGTATCATCAACTTTGTGATTGTGTTAGTGATAAAGTGACTACCTTTATCACTAGTCAGGATTCTAGGGCATCCAAACTAAGTAATGATGTTTTCAAAAATAAATCTAGAAGTTGCATCTATCAAAAAATATTGAAATGCCTCTACTTCAGTCTATCTTGTGAGGCAATATGTTTCAGTAATGATGTATCTGGCCTTAAAATGCTTAGTCGATGGGTTGATTGGTCCATTAAAGTCAACAACCCACTTCTCAAATGCCTAAAGTGCTCTAATTGGATGAAGGGGTAATTCATATCTGTGTGATGGCTTCCCTAATATTTGGCAAGTGTCACAAGATATAACATAAGATTTAGCATCTTTAAATAATGTATCCCACCATAATCTAGCTTGAAGTACCTTATGTGTGGTATATTTACCTCCAACATGTCCTCCTGCAACTCCACCGTGGCATTCCCACAGGATATCTTGCCTTTCGTGGCTTAGGACACATCTCCTGAGGATGTTGTCTAGTCCCAATTTGTAAATTTGTCCTACAATCAGTTGGTATTCTACTGCTCGAACCACCATATTTAATTTTTGGGTTGTGGAGTAAGGTTTTAATCAAGTCCTTATTCTAAGGAAGACAACAATGTATTCAATATACTCTTGGATGGCCTCAATTTGGAATAGGTCCGCATATGTGAGCTTATCATCCCTAGATCCACCAATTTCTCCTAATTCCAACTTGGACAGGTGATCTAGACCTATGTTGCATCTTCCAGGTTTGACAATTACTTCAAATGAAAACTCGTGAAAGAGCAGTGGCCACCTGTGAATCCTTCCTTGACATATTGGTTTATCGACTATTCCTTCACATACTGTTTTATCTACTAAGTATTTCAACACAAAGTGGTGAGTAAAAAAATTGAAATGAGAGACTAATTAATATTGTATAAAATTTTGTAATGCATAAATCATATCTATACCTTCCCTTTCAGTGGTTGTGTAGTTGCATTCGGCTTGCGAAATATTTTTGCTGGAAACGTAGATAGGGTGGTCCATATTTTTTTCCCCTAGTTGGGCTAAGATGGCTCCCAGGGTGATGCCTGATGCATCCACGTGTACATGGAATTCAATTTCCCAATTTGGGAATATCAATATAGGTGTAGTACTTAATTTTTCTTTGAGAATGTCGAACACTTTGTCACATTCTAGTGTCCACTGAAATGTTTCAAACTTCTTCAACATTATTTCTAGAGGTGCGGTGATAGTTGCATATATTTTGATGAACCTCCGGTAATATCCTGTATGTCCCAGTGTCAATATTTTTTTTTATCACTTGTATGTGGCGGCATGTTCATAATGACCGCAACTTTAGCAGGGTCTACCAGGACTCATTCCTAGTATACAATATGGCCTAGCAGATTTCCATGTGGTACACAGAATATGCAGTTCCTTAGGTTCATAAATATATGCAATTCACAACATCTATCAAACATTAACCAAAGTATCCCTACATGCTCCTTTAACATGCTCTATACTATCCAATCGTACATGTAGACCTCTACAAACTTGTGAATGAACTCTCAAAATGTTCCTATCACGATCTGAGAGAAGATTATAGGGGAATTCTTTAATCCAAAGGGCATTACATTGTATGTGAATGACCCCCATTCAGTTATGAATGTGTTCTCCTTATTGTATTCCTCTGCAATTATGACTTGGTGATATCTTGAGAATTTAGATGTAAATGAATAAGATTATTTTTCCACAACTTGATCTAACACTTCATCACTAAAAGGTGTTGGAAACGGATCATGCACACATGCAAAATTCATAATTTTGTAGTCCTCAAAGACCCAAATTTCTTATGTGTTGGACACACCAACCACACATAGCGGGGGGGGGGGAGGGTGAATGAGTGTGGGGATCTTTTTCAAAACTTTCCTTTTACACAAAACTCATTAATTAGCAATCACCATTTACTCATTACTTATTCTTGTCATTTATAACTAGTTAGATGTGAACATATATCAACAACATATATCATAAATATATCATCAACAAATCATCACCACAAGGAACACAAAGAACACAAGATGAATGTACAATTTTCTTTTTATTACGTACTACAATCATTGGGTTTATCAACAACAACTGATTAGAGTACAAATTTACAAGAGTACCATCTCTATAATCCAATACTCAACTTACGCCCTCAGCACCAACTGATATGAGGCAACAATCCTCAATAGATTTCAATCTGTCACAGGTACACGACCTGTCGGTAGTTCAACACATGTGTGTACGTTTCCTACCAGTAATACAACCCGCGTATGTATGAGGTCAGTCTATACTACGTCCTGCATATAATTCTGAGCAACTAGGGTTTTCCTTTTCATGACACACTCATAACCTATGCAACCTATAATCACATTCTCTTTTGTCTTTCACTGTCCAATCTGACCCATAGCCAGTCACAACACATAAAATCTCGCCAACAACCTACTCATGCTCCTCAACCATACAAAATGAATGCTACTCAAACATGCATAAGAAACCATAATACTATAGCGATCATATCAGTGTTGAATCATAAGAGTGTTGCTCACTCCATCAACCAACTCAAACCACATCACAACAACCATACCAAGATTGTCTTAAGAGTTCACCACACAACAAAAAAAGTATCCATCAAGAAAAAAATATAACCATACCAGAATCTCTGTGGCAGATTTGAGCCCATACAATGCATATCGGGAACCTGCTTCAGTCTTCAAAAGCTTATCATCAGCTCAACCACAAGTTTCCATGACTTCATCAACTTTACATGCCCTATCCTCATTCAGCCTATGTATGTATGTTCCATGGATCACTGCAGCCCACATACAGCTTAGAAACTATGGGTTTATGAACCTTCGAGACTTTTGTCGTCATGCTCTCAAACATGTTGAGACTTAGATGCGTTCATGAGATCCTCCATACTCTCTCTCTCTCTCAAAATAGATCTTCAATGAAGCTCAAGAGATGCTCACAAAAGATTCATTTCGCAAGAGACCCTTGCCTCTTATTTATACTCTTCATCTTCTAGGTCACTTAACCCACTTCTAGGTCACTTAACCCATTTCTAGATCACTTAACCCATTTATAGGTCACTTGACCTATTTTCCTCATTTTAGGGTTAACCACTTTCCATAGTTAGAAAGTTCTCCATTACTTTATCAATTAAATAATCATCCTCGATCTTGTCACCTTACTTTATTATTTAAATAATCTTATTGACTTTGTCACTTTACTTTATCATTTAAAAATTAATTTCTTCTTTTCAAGCTCTTTGACTTCTTTGACCTTTTGGGGCTTCAATCTTCATATGAGGGTCCTTTATCTTTGTAGGGCCATAAATCTCAATCCATCTAGAATAGTTTCACCAATAACTTCACTAATATTCATCTCATTATTCCACATATAAGCATGGGTTCTCCAAGAATACTTCAAGGATAACTCAACCACAAAGCGTCTTCCCATGAGGGATTTCACCATAAGAGGACCACTTTGGAGTTCATCCATTTGTGCACCTTATCAACCATGATAAGACAATAATGATTCATCTTTACATCAATCCAACAATGCATCATATCAATGACAACTCATTGCTCCATATTCATCTATGCATGACATCATATGACTATGATTCCACTTGACATATATACGTTCACAAAAAGAAATTAATAATTGGAATTTCGTCATCCATTTGTGTGTCCATAGATCTCCTCCAAGCTTGTTAAGGTTTATAGTGAAAGCTCGCTCTGATACCAATTGTTGGACACACCAACCACACATAGAAGGGGGGGGGGGTGAATGAGTGTGGGGATCTTTTTCAAAACTTCCCTCTTACACAAAACTCATTAATTAGCAATCACCATTTACTCATTGCTTATTGATGTCATTTATAACTAGTTAGATGTGAACATATATTAGCAATATATCATCAACATATCATCACCACAAGGAACACAAAGAACACAAGATGTATGTACAATTTTCATTTTATTACGGACTTCAATCCTTGGGTTTATCAACAACAATTGAAAATAATACAAATATACAAGAACACCATCTCTATCATGCAAGAATAATCTTACATCTTCAGCACCAACTGAGATGAGGCAAAAATCCTCAATAGATATCAATCTGTCAACATGTACCCGACCTGTCGGTAGTACAACATGCATTTGTACGTGACCTACAAGTAGTACATCCTACATATGTACATGGCTAGTTTGTAATACATCCTGCATATCATATCTGATTTACTTAGGGTTTTCTCTTCAAGATCAACTCATATCCTTTGCAACCAATACATCATTCTCTTCTGTCTCTCATTGTCCAATTTGACCCATAACTAGTCAGGACACATCCAATCTCTTCAACGACTTACTCATGCTCCTCAACCATACAATATGAATGCTACTAAATCATGTATAATAAATCAACATACTATAGCAATCATATCAACACTAAATCATAAGAGTGTTGCTCACTCCATCAACCAACACAAACCACATCACAACATACATACCAAGAATGTCTTAGGAATTCACTACACAACAAGAAAGAGTATCCATCAAGACAACAATGCAACCATACCAGAGTTTCTATGGAAGATTTGAGTCCATAGAATGCAGATTTGGAACCTGCTTCAGTCTCCAAGAGCCTGTCATTATCCCAACCACAATTCTTCATGACTTCATCAACTGTATGTTCCCTGTCCTCATTCATCCCATGTATGTACATGCCCTGGTTCACTACAACCCACATATACCTCTAAAAATAGGGTTTCTAAACCTCCGAAACTTTTACCATCATGATCTCAGACTTGCAGAGACTTTGATGCGTTCATGATATCCTCCATACTCTCTCTCTCTCTCTCTCTCAGAATAGATCTTAAATGAACCTCAGGAGATGCTAAAAAAAAGATACATTTCACAAGAGACCCTTGCCTCTTATTTATACTCTTCATCTTCTAGGTCACTTAACCCATTTCTAGGTCACTTGACCTATTTCCCTCATTTCAGGGTTAACCACTTTCCATAATTAGAAATTTCTCCATTATTTTATCAATTAAATAATCCTCCTCGATCTTGTCACCTTACTTTATTATTTAAATAATCTTCTTGACTTTGTCACTTTACGTTATCATTTAAATAGCATTTTCTTCTTTGCAAGCTCTTTGACTTATTTAACCTTTTGGGGCTTCATGCCTACATATGAGGGTCATTCATCTTTGTATGGCCATAACTCTCAAACCATGAGAAGTTATGTGACATTCCACATACCACCAGAAATGGCATGACAAGCACTATCCATATAGGATAGTTTCACCAACAACTTCATTGATATTCATGTCATTATTCCACATGTAATCATGGGTTCTCCAAGCAAAGTTCAAGGATAACTCAACCAAAAAGCATCTTCCCATGAGGGATTTCACCATAAGGGGACCACTTTGAATTTCATCCATTTGTGCACCTTATCAACCATGATAAGACAATAATAATTCATCTTTACATCAATCCAAAAATGCATCATATCAATAAAAAATCATTTATCCATCTTCATCTATGAATGACATCATATGACTATGCTTCCACTTGACATCTATCCTTTCACAACAATCAATCAATAATCACTTGACATCCACTTGACATATATCCATTCACAACAATCAATAAATATATACTTGACATCAATCAATCACTTGAAATCAATCAATCATTTGACATCAATCCTATGACATCAGTCAATCACTTGACATCTGATGTAGGAGCATCTGTCCACATCATACAGTCGGCCAACCAGCCACATCATCACATTCAAATTGCGTGTTGAAGAGAGGCGCAACCTCATTTAAAATTTGAATGAATGTAATTTAATTGCTTAGGATGTTGAGCCATAGATTTGTGCCTTTTTGCAAGCATAGATTATATAGGCCTTAAATGTTTGTAAGGCTGAGATCTAGACCCGATGCTGGACTAGACAGCCCATTCAATGAAATTGAATAGGGTTGGTATATTTGGAGGGAAGAGATTTAAGAGCCTCCTCATGTAAAAAGATAAAGGGTATCTCTTGAAAAGGAGGGAGGTAAGTGAGAATAGAATAGAGGAGAATCTGCGAGTAGAGAGAAGAAGAGAAGAGTCGATACCTTATTACAGGCCGTGCTCAGGAACACCTTGTAAATATAGGCATTTGCCATTTTAATAGAAACAATAGTTTTTCCTACACCTTTCATGGGTTGAATGAATGTCTGTGAGTGTTCTTTTTATGATGTGAATGTATGTTATAGATGTATGTTGTAGTTTTGATTTGCAGGAGTGTGTTTGATTTCCAGGGTTAGAATTCTTTGAGGCTTCACACCAGGAGGGCTGACAGAACACTGCGGGTTCTGATAGCCATGCACAGAAAGTGCATTTATGAACTCTGCAGGTTTAGACAAGGGTGTGTTGTAGGAACAAGAACTAGAATCAACAACCCAGAGAAGACCTATGAGGTTGTTGAACACCTCAGGAGGCAAGGCTGTGTAGGAGAGACACAGTTGCAGACAAAAACTCTGAGGAGTTTTGTGAAGCTCTGCCAGGTGGGCATTGAGCCAGTGCAAGGAGTGAACAAAAGAAGAACTCTGTCGAGAGTCCACTAAAGAAACATAATCACTAAGGATTATGAGAGATCCGTCAGGAGGGCACTGAGCAAGGGCATAAGGTGCATAGGAGAGGAAAAAATTGTTGGGCGTCCTGTAAGAAGATACTCTTCCAGGTGGGCATCGAGTAGATGTGTAGATAGACACAAGAGAACATAACTCTTTGAGTTCTGCAAATTCAAGAGAGAAGCCCTCGAGAGAGAGAGATAAGGACCTTTCACAGGGTTGTTGAACACCCTGGAAGTCTCAGCAAGAGGTTGCTTGAGAGAAGGATACACTCAGGAGGGCAAGTGCTCTTACGCACAAAGTTGTAACTGCAAGGAGTGTAGAAGTTACAAAACCCTTTGACGATTTCAGAGTACCCAAGCTCAGAAGCGACAGCGTTTTCATGTGCATGACAAATCTCAAAATCGAAGAGTTCGCAGAGGAGAAAGAAAGGAAAGGGCTGAGACCTTTGGAATGCTTGAAATGTTTCCAAAGATTGGAAGGAACGTGCCAAATCTTAGGAGGAGAAACAGTTTCCATTAGATCCAACAGGAGGTATATCGACTGTTGAAAAGTCCTCATGTCCAGAAGGAAAGCATAGCAACATTGGACTACAGGAGGATGAGCTCTCAGAGGAAGAGACGAACGGTCAGAATTCTCTGAGGGGAATTCGCGAATTTCCGTGAGCCGCTAGATCTCACGGAGGAGCAAGGGAGATACGGTGAAGTATTCCCAAAAGGTTCAAATATCAGGAGGGGTAGGACCGTAGATACGAGCCATACAGGACGTCGGATTTACACGTGGATACGTGCATCGGGGTTTCGTGGTTGGAAGTCCCGTAAGCATTGCAACAGAAATCGCGATATTCCGATACGCGATATCTCGAAAGATAAGAGGATTGTGTGGGGCCACAACGGAGTCAGAAAGTGGAAAGGTTCCACATCAGGATTCACGATACCACGAAGTCTGAAATCTCAACAAAGGTGACGTAGCGTTGAAAGGTAAAACTCGTGAGTATATCAAAGTTTCGACGAATCGGGATTCGGGAGTTGGAGAACCAAGTTGTTTGACATCGCGAGTGTCGAAATCGCGATATAGAAAATCCTAAAAAGGAAAAGGTAAAGGTCAGCGTTGACTATTGTCGGGTTTCGGGGATTCAAGAGGCTAATGCTTGACATAAAGATTCGCGAAAGCGCAAATTTTGATCTTTTAAGTGCAAAAAGGGGATCCCACGAGGATTGTTGTGGGTGCAGATTTCCCGACAAGGAAATAGAAGAGCCATTTAGAGTTCTTCGGGCTATGGAAGGAGGAAAGATCTTGTGTTGACGTGGACCTTCTGACCTGCGGGGTGAGGGTGTTGGCATCAGTTTGGTATCAGAGCCTGATTCTTGTCTGTACACTTCAAGTAAGGGAGGAAAAGGAAGAATACAGAGTACTGAATCTCTGTAAGAATTTGTTTTCAGGTAGGCAATGGTCCATAGGCAGTCAGGAGGGCTGTAGAAGAGGCTGGAGTACTCAAGTTTGCAAGAGTGAGCAGCAGATTTTCTAGGAGAGAAGACAGAGATAGTAATATGTCTATTGAAGGCCATAGATATACTGGAAGTTAAAGCCCAAAGCTGATGAGAACAGCCGAAAGGGAGAAAGAACTTGTTGATATTAGGGCAAGAATGGAAGAGCTTGAACTATAGATGCAACAGAATACCAAGCCGAGATGGGTATATGAATGGCCCATGGTGAAAACAAAGGTAAAATGGCCAGTCAAGGAGTTGATGGCTAGAAGACAGTGTAGGATGTTAAGGGGATGGTTGAGGTATGCTAAAAACCTCGATGGACCTGGAAAAATTGTTCGGATATGTGAACCGGAGACTGGGATAAATCTCGATGAAGAGGACAAAATGGGATCAGGTGAAGATCTCAAGAACTGCCAGTTGGGTAGAATAGAAATTCCTAATTTCTAGGAGGGCAAAGAGTTCAGATCACTACGGGATCTCAGGGACTGTTAGAAGGAAAACCAAGGAATTTTACATTTCTAGCTGGGCAATGAAATGAGGCTACTGTGGGATCTCGAAGACTGGCAGGAGGGTAGTAGAAGCATCCCATATTGCCAGGTGGGCAGGGATGAGCAGATGAGACTATCTGAGGGTCTCATGAACACAGAAGTGAGTCAGAATCAACCTAAGGAGTTGACAGAGTAGGTGAGCTCAGGGGCGAATTTAGATCAGTAGATGCAGCTGACAGAGGATGAAGATGCATGTGGTTTTCCAAGCCATGTGAATGAAGATGATGACAAGTTAAAAACTTTCACCATCCGAGGGGACGATCTAAGGAGCCTTATGATGATTGGGGGAATTGAGATATTCCTACCACTTGCCCAAGGGGAGGTAGAAATCTAGGTTGAAAATGTAGCAATAATAGAATAACAAATAGTTGCAACTGTCAGGGAAGAAGGATTGGAGTAGATATCTGAAGCTGCCCAAGCAGAAGAGGATGATGAGCATTCTGAGGAATGGCTTAATATTTTCAACCAAGAAACTGAAAAGACTCCAACATGGGAGTTTGAAGAAGAAGAAGAAGAAACATACAGCATTAGTTTGTCTGATATATATGAACAAATTGAATCCCTGGAGAGAAGGGTGAAGGTGTAGGGCATGCACATCCAACAGGTGAAGTTGGAAGCTGATGAAGAAGGCATGGGAGATCACAGTGATCTGCCCATGTGCTGAATTTTTTTTCAGTTGAGGAGACTGCATGAACAAGGATAGCCATTGGAGTAGCTGGATGAAGTGATCAAGGAGATTAGAGATATGATGTTAGGATCAGCAGAAACTGTCAGCAAGGAGAAGTTGGACAGAAGGAAAGCAGTAGCAGTAGCAGCAGGGAGATGGAGCAGATGAACAGCTCCAGAGGATGATTTGGGATCCAGGAGGATTTCAACAACTGAGATGGGAAGCTTTTGAGCAGGAGCTCATGAATTTTGCAGCTGAGGAGTATGATTCAGGAGCATCTCTCCACATCATACAGTCGGCCAGCCAGCCACGTCAGTGCATTCAAATCACGTGTTGAAGAGAGGCGCAACCTCATTTAAAATTTGAATGAATGTAATTTAATTTCTTAGGCTGTTGAGCCATAGAGTTGTGCCTTTGTGCAGACATAGAGTAGATAGGCCTTAAATGTTTGCAAGGCTGAGATCTAGACCAGATGCTGGACTAGACAGCCCATTCAATGAAATTGAATAGGGTAGGTATATTTGGAGGGAAGAGCTCTAAGAGCCTCCTCATGTAAAAAGATCAAGGGTATCTATTGAAAAGGAGGGAGGTAAGTGAGAATAGAATAGAGGAGAGTCTGTGAGTAGAGAGAAAAAGAGAAGAGTCGAGACCTTGTTACAGGCTATGCTCAGGAACACCTTGTAAATATAGGCATTTGCCATTTTAATAGAAACAATAGTTTTTCCTGCACCTTTCATGGGTTGAATGAATGTTTGTGAGTGTTATTTATATGATGTGAATGTATGTTATATATGTATGATGTAGGTTTGCATTTGCAGGAGTGTGTTTGATTTCCAGGGTTAGAAGTCTTTGAGGCTTCATACCAAGAGGGGTGACAGAACGCTACGGGTTCTGATAGCCGTGCACAGAAAGTGCATTTCTGAAATCTGCGGGTTTAGACAAGGGCATGTTGTGGGCACAAGAACTGGAATCAACAACCCAGAGAAGACCTATGAGGTTGCTGAACACCTTAGGAGGCACGACTGTGTAGGAGAGACACAGTTGTAGACGGAAACTATGAGGAGTTTTGTGAAGCTCTTCCAGGTGGGCATTGAGCCAGTGCAAGGAGTGCACAAAAGAAGAACTCTGTCGAGAGTCCATTGAAGAAACAAAATCACTAAGGGTTCTGAGAGCTCCGTTAGGAGGGAATTGAGCATGGGCATAAGGTGCATAGAAGAGGACAGAACTGTTGGGCATCCTGTAAGAAGATACTCTGCGAGGTGGGCATCGAGTAGATGTGTAGATAGACACAAGAGAATAGAACTCTTTGAGTTCTGCAAATTCAAGAGAGAATCCCTCGAAAGAGAGAGAGAAGGACCTTTCACAGGGTTGTTGAACACCCTGGAAGTATCAGCAAGAGGTTTCTTGAGAGAAGGATAAACTCAGGAGGGCGAGTGCTCTTATGCACAAAGTTGTAACTGCAAGGAGTGCAGAAGTTACAGAACCCTTTGACGAGTTTAGAGTACCCAATCTCTGGAGGGGTAGTGTTTTCATGTGCGCAGCGAAGCTCAAAATCGAAGAGTTCGCAGAGGAGAAAGAAAGGCAAGGGTTGAGACCTTTGGAATGCTTGAAAGTTTTCCAAAGACTGGAAGGAACGTGCCAAAGCTCAGGAGGAGAAATAATTGCCACTGGATCCAACAGGAGGGATCTGGACTGTTGAAAAGTCCTCATGTCCAGAAGGAAAGCATAGAAACATTAGACCGCAGGAGGATGAGCTCTTAGAGGAAGAGACGAACGATCAGAATTCTCTGAGGGGAATTCGTGAATTTTCGTGAGCCGCTAGATATCGCAGAGGAGCAGGGGAGATACGAAAAATTATTCCCAAAAGGTTCAAATCTTAGGAGGGGTAGGACTATAGATATGAGCCATACAGGCCGTCTGATTTACACGTGGATATGTGCATTGGGGTTTTGTGGTTGGAAGTCCCGTAAGCATTGCAACAGAAATCGCGATATTCTGATACACGATATCCCAAAAGATAAGAGGATTGTGTGGGGCCACAGTGACGTTGACAAGTGGACAGGTGGAACACTGTATCGGAGTTTCGTTGGGTGAAGTCTCGACTTCATTACATCACGATTCGCGATACCGCAAAGTCCGAAATCTCGATAGAGGTGACGTAACATTGAAATGTAGAACTCGCAAGTATATCGGAGTTTCGACGAATCAGGATTCCAGAGTCGGAGAACCAAGTTGTTCGACATCGCGAGTGACAAAATCGCGATAAGGAAAATCTCGAAAAGGAAAAGGTAAAGGTTAGCGTTGATTGTTGTCGGGTTTCATGGATTTGAGAGGCTAACGCTCGACATACGGATTTGCGAAAGTGCAAATTCCGATCTCCTAAGTGCAAAAAGGGGATCCCACGAGGATTGTTGTGGGTGCAGATTTCCCGATATTGAAATAGAAGAGACATTTAGAGTTCTTCAGGTTGTGGAAGGAGGAAAGATCATGTGTTGATGTGGACCTTTCAACCTGTGGGGTGAGGGCATCGGCATCAACATCAATATTTGGCATCAATGACAACATGATCCAACAATATCTCCCTTTCACATTGATGGCAATACCAACATTGATGTGAACACCAATCATTGATGTCAACGTGTAGAAAAGGTATGATCTACATCAATAGTCATCAATCACATGAATCTGACTATCTCTCCACATTAATAATCATTAATCACATCAATGTGACTATCTCTCCCCCTTTGACATCAATGGAAAAGGGTCATTCTCCTCTTGGGGCTACTCCCCTTGCTTGAAATCGCCTTGGGTTTGGTCCCCCTACCTAAATGCCTTTGATATTCCTATGGATTAGCTCTCCCCTTTGAGCAAGGGATATCACTCTAATCTAATGTTGAATATGCAACGCTCATACTCCCCCTATGACCATCAATCCCCCTGGAATTGTGCCTCTGTTCTCTTTATTCAAGTATAGGGCTCTTTAACAAGTATGCATCTGATAAATATCTTCTCCTAGAACCATGGGAAGAAGAATGACTCTCCCTATGGGTATGTCTTCCCCTATATTCTCTGCAATATGAACAATATGTTGCCACTGCAGTAAGCTTCTACTGCAAATGATACTACTCAAATGGATCATAGAAAAACCACTCTTTCTACGACAATCCTTGGACCTGTCCATGCATCAAAACTCGTGCCATACCATGAAACAAAAGATATGTCAACAATGAAATATGAATAAGATATCAACCAAGTATATCCTGTACAAAAAAAGGGTGTTCATTATGCACAACACCCATGTACATCAACCATGTACATCCACACCATACAATGTGCCAAAATATATCATCAATGGAGTGTATCAACCACATACCTCTACCAACATGTCAACCATGTGCATCTACCAATATGAAAACCATGTGCATCTACCAACATTCCAACCATGTGCATCTACCAATATCCAACCAAGTGTCATATGTCTCCATCATGAACCAACTATCACAATCATGTATAACTATATCATCCAATGCCTCATGTACCAATGTATATCCTTATCAAGTCATACCAATGGTGTACTTTTATCCAATTACTATCATCCAAACATATACCATCTATGAGTGTACCAAACATCAGCATGTATCACAACTTGTACCAGGCGAGTACATCAACCATGCACCAATACAACAAAATGAATCATCATTCATGTATGCCAAACCCATCACAAAACATGTGTCAATCAAACTTCTAGTAGGTTCCTCTACCAATGTAATAGAAGTGTACCAATCATGCATCAACTATAGATCAAGCTATGACTCACCAATGATGTACAACATGATCACCTCATCAACTCACCAACTCACCAACTACATGTCCTGATATGTAGTCCCACCATATGCCAAATTCATGTACCAAGATATCCAACAAAAATTATTAAATAATACATCATAAGATATATCAATGAAACTCAAATGTGTACCAGCCATGTACACCAACAAATCAGCATCAATCCTCCATTCACTACAGAAAATAATATGTATCTAACATTATGTATCCTTCTTTCTCTGGAAAACTATGGGGCTAACCCACTCTGCATCTTCAATCGGAAAAATAAGTCATGCCGCAAGAATTTTGTCTACTTCCTTCTTAACCTTCTATTTTATTTTAGGATTAAGGAAGTAAGGTCTATGATTTACAGGTTTTGAGTCGAATTTTAATTCGATCTTCATTTCTTGCATGACTCCTTTTATACCTTTGAGTTTTGAGGACATTTTTGGGAACAAGTCTTCATACTCCCGCAACAAACTGTGGACTTCATTCATAGTCTGCTCATCCCAGTAATCTTCTATGGAATTTATCTTAGGATGATATGTACTCCCTATATTAACTTTTTGTAACTTTAGTGGATGGTTATAGGAGCTATAGGTGTGACTAGGAATAATATCCCGAATCTCTCTACTACCTTCCATTTCATTAATAATTAAGTTTCTGAGTTCTTCTAAGTCATTGGGTTTTTCCAAGTCTTTATCAATTTTACAACAAAATATAGGTATATTATCAGTTTCTTGACTCAGAATAGACTGAAGAAATTGAACATGGTCAACACATACTATTGGGCTTGGTCTCTGTTTTCAAATGTCAGTAAAAATAATTTCTTGGATTTTTTGAAGGACTTTGTTGAGCTCGAGATACATACTTTTGAAGGAGAAGTCCTTGAAAATTGGTCTTCTAAGGTATACCAACAATTTATTTATCTTCCAGTCTCTTCCTGTATGTACCAAGATTTTGGGATTGGACCCAGTGAGTGGAGAAATACCTAAACCCATAGGTGAGAGGGTACTTCCGCAACTTGCCACGGTTTTAAACAGTGCTCAACATGTATTTTGGGGTCAGACTGTCCATTGAACAATTGTGCATCTTGAAAATCAATATGCATATTTTCTTTCAGTTGATCCCTACTTTTGAATCGACATCGGATGGCTTGCTTCACATCTTTCCACTCCATAATCAATGATTTGTGACTAGCCCACCATCTTGTATGGATATCGTGTAAGTCTAAGTCAAGAAATTAGATCCTTTGATCCACCGTTATTTTCTCATCCATGCTAGTAATAAAAATTTATACCTTTGAGGTACCATCATAGATTGGGTGTTCCCTGACCTTGGTTCCAATCCATATAGTTTCTCTTATAGTTGTGCATCATCTTCAGAATCGTTCTTATGAGCCTTACTTCCAACTGTCAAATGCTAATTATGAATCCTCGTCAACAGACTGTATTCTTCTCCAACATAATGATCCATCTACAGTAGCATTTATATAATCCAGTATCGTTTCTATTTTTATGGTGTATAATTGGTCAAGAGAATCTAGACCCTAAATATGGCTCTAAGTGTTGAACAAATTTTATCCCATCTGCTTCAAATGTCATGGTGTCCTTATTTATATCACTGATAGCATAGTTCTCATATTCCCAATCAATTTTAGGTAGATTAGGGTAGGGATCCTTATCTCCAATGATTTCAATTACGTCAAAATCGGTTGTGGTTTAACTCCCGCAACATCTATTTCTACATTTTCCAGCCTTCCTACTGGGAAAATTCAGTACTGGTTCATCATTCTCAACTAGTTGGAGAATACACTAACTGATGTCTTCCCAAAGCTTCCTAGGTCTTTTTGGGTAGGATGTTGACATCGAATCCCAAATCTAGCATGACATCTTTAATTTTAAAATCATCTAGTTGGGCCTCTAACCTAAATTATTTTCCTATTCACACCTTTCTTCTTTGTTTTCTCTAGATATTCTTCTCAGGGAGGTTTGTCGTTATGATGGATTATAGGGTTCCCTCATTTCCCAGTATTAGGCACAAGGTGTTTCACAACTTCTTCGTAATTTGGTCATCCCCAAGGATATAAAAGAACAATTGAAACCAAATATTGATTATGTTTTGAGACTTCTTAGGGTGTCTCTTTGGAATTAAAGAGTTTCTAAGTGTCGATGGTGAGGTAGGGGCTTGCGCAAGTTTAGGTTGAAAGTTGATTTCAGGGGAATTCTCCACTCTTTCTAGAGCATGGATACTCTTAAATATTTCTATTACATCTTTGAAGAATAGTTTTTGTTTTAAAGGGTCACACATGTCATCCTTGGAAGTTGCTTTCTAAATCTTGGGCTGAATTTTTTCATCTGCCCCAGTTTTTTCTCCTCTGGGAGTAATGATGTTGATATTAGATAGGTGTCCCTCTATTTCCATTTTTAGTTCCGACCCTATGAAATTATCTCTTCATTTTCGAACCCGATCTTCACATTTCACGATCAGTTTGAGGCAGTCTTCAGTTGCATGCCCGTTAGTTCTGCAGTGAGAGTACCATGGTCGTCTTGGATGAGGGAATTATTTGGCCAAGTGACCATGTTCATTGCATTTGTAACATATACCTGGCCCTCTTCCCCCATTTCTTCCTCCTATGAATGTACCTACACCCACACCTCCCTAGCCTCTTCCAGGTCCTTGGGGGGTTTCATTTATTTTGAATGTTGTCCAATCTAATCTGTTAGCAAACACATCCAACACACTAAATTGATTTGTATCATGTGTTGTAGATACACAGAACTCGTAATGTATTGTATTAGGTGTAGTTGTATACTTTTGCATGATATGACACTGCCTCGACGCATGCCCATGTGTCTAAAAAATCTCACAATATTCGGTTGGCTAATATGTTTCATTTCCTAGAAAGCACGATATAGCACTAGTGCATGGAATGGCAGAGTCATAGATACTTGTGCAAATCCTCTTGTTGGTCTTGGAGAGGGTTGTTGAGGAAAATATATGAAATGATCTTACTCAAGCATTTTCAGATTCTGCTTGGATAAATAAAAATAGATAGGAATATCACCCTTTGTTTATAGCCAACACAAATAACATCCTAACTCACAAGTATTAATTACAATTCCTTAAGCTAGTATTTTATCAATAAAAAGCTTGTTGGAAATTTACTTTCTATGTAATTTTGTCAATATAACAGTTTTTGAAATACATGTAAAGACAGAAGTAAATACACCAAGATGATAATCAATCTAGATGAGACATAAATAAATCCTTTATTTCATTCCAATTCACCAAAGAATCACTCTCTTTAATAAATTTCATGCATAAATTTAGGACCAAATTCAAACTTAGAGATCCCCGATGGAACATACAAAAGGACCTCTGACAGAAAATCAAAATTGAACTCTAAGAAGATGGATTGTCTTCCCACATATTCTTGCCCAATCGACTCTTCACAATAGCCTTTGTCAGTCATGAAAAATAATTTACAAACAAACAAGTATACACAGACTATCAAAGATAGGTCAACACCTCTGAAAAACAAGTGTCTGAATGATGTAATTCAGCCCTAAATCTTGTTGTCTAAAATAAGACCCTTCTATCATAAAAAAGAATTAGGCTTGGATAAATTAAGGAATAAATGAAAAATGAATTATCTCAACATAAACTCAAAGAGAAAACCTTAGTATGCTTATCCTTCTATCCTCCCTTGTTCCTCCCTTTCTTTTTGCTTTTAAACAAATTAGAATTGGTTGAAGTAGTTGAACCAACTCATTAGTTAATTTATTTAAAAGACTCAACAAAATTTTAGTTAGGGGAAAAGTAATAATCATAATAAGGGTTATAATTAAATAATAACTAGTAGGTGTGACCCCTTGTGACTCCCATTAGCTCATAACAATCATAACATAACTATTTAGTTAAGAAAAACACACCTCCTTGTGACTCCCATCCACATATTCAAATTTGACAATTTAGCTCCTGATATTTGAAATTATTTTCAAAAATATTAGTCATATATCCAAAATAAAATATGTTGTCCAAAAGTTCCTGAAGTCAACTGTCATCAACAATAGATAAAACTAAAAAAACTAAAAAACCATATTCCCCACTCTACGATGCAATCTTTCCTTGATTGTTGTTGTCACCCTTCGATTTTCCTGAATTTTCCTTTGGATGTGTTGAGCCTTTAGGACTAATCTTGTTGATCACGTGAGAACAATCGTCCCTCAAATGCATCCAGGAAGACATGGATTTGTCAGAGCCATTGGAGGGCGAGGAAGGGGCAGCAGTGGATTTTCCTTTATCATGGGCATGGTGGGCCTTAGTTTTCAATCTCTTGCTAGCATGGGAGGATTCCACTAGCGAATAGTCAGGGGAATCTTGGACAATTTGGTTGTTAGGTAGAGGAGTAGGTAAAGACAAATTGGGCCAGCCACGATGTTGGGAGATTTTCGGGTGGACATCTCTTTCCATCCGTAACTTTTCGGGAACCTCGAGTTGCAATGAGACATGAGGGGGCACAGGAATATCAAGGGCTTGAATAACTTGGAAGGTAGGCCTTTTCAACCTATGTTGGACCACTCCTTGCCAAATCCAATTGAAAAATATGGCCTGAAACAACTGGCTTAACTCTTGTGAGTCAACGTCAAAATGTATGGAGAACCTTGGCCTTCTTGGGCCTCTGTTCCAATTACCTCTCCCTCTATTGCCTCTGCCATGACTACCTCGACTGAAAAAAATCATTCCTGTATGAATGATTTACTAGCAAATATTCTTTTAAATAACCATACATGACAACTCTTTTAAAAATATGAAATACATTTAGGCTCAACAATGTATCAGAAACATGCAATCCAATCCATACAAATTGTTAAATTATTTGTCAATGAGAAGGGGATGAACAAAGGGTTCTGGGATATGCGAGGGGTTTGTATTGAGTGAAACATGATATAATGAGGGGGAAAATAACACAGTTACTACTCAAAGATAGAAAACAATCAACTGTAATGCAAACCAAAGAAAACATCATTGTAATCCAACCAGGACAATGCTACTTCCAATTGCTTCAACACAAAAAAATTCTTGACTATAATCAATTTTAGAATAGGGAGTGAAAAATGAATGTGGGAAGGCGAGGGGTTTGTAATTAGAAGAAAGTGAAATAATGGTAGGGAAAAAGAGTGATTATTGTTCATAAACTTAATCAAGTGATACAAAACCATTCTGTAAAAAGAACCACCTCAACCAAATGACCAGTGAGACCCAAAACAATTACTGTGTAAAGTTCAAACAATTATGTGCATCAACTTACTCACTGTAATCAAATATTTAACACAATGTCATCAAACTACACAGTTTGTGTTCCACAAAAATCGGTAGGGGATTTATGTTCCTCTTATTTACCCAATTAACATTTTATAACAATTCCCAAATGTATAAACAGTAACCATTTCCACTCTGTTCAACATCAAAATCAACCACCGCCCACACATTACCTCAATCATCAAATACAACTCAGAAGTCGAGTTTCAAAAATGCAATGAAGTTATACTATCACTGCAATCATGCCTTGCATTTTTAAAATTCATGACATTCATTAAACATATAGAGTGGATAGTTGAAACCACCATTTATACCGAAATTTCAAGATCCTAACTTGCCATTTAAACACACAGGAAACAATTGTCACTTCAACTCACGCTATGTTGTGGTATACAAATAACCATTCAACCAAATACAAGTGTATTTATGTGACTGTATGAGTCCAATTTTCTTTGACTTTAAACATTCAAAATGTTGGTCTATCTATCCAATATAATGAGGCATCATCAACAAGCCTGATTTTACAACACAATCGATCAAATTAAAAGAAGCCATTGTTTAGAAACTCGTGACCCTTCCCAATGGCGCAATCAATTAATATTGATAACAACATAGTGGACAATCATGCCATAATCACCATGACTGCAACATTCTCATTTGACAATTTTAAACACACAATCATAGTATCATTAACTCAACCTATCATGCTGAGTTATCAATCCAACGCAAGGAGATAGAAAAAGAATTGCTCAAATTAATCAAACTGTAGCAAATCATACTGTGTAAAAACTTGTGCCCATTCTTGAAGATGAAATCAAATAACCATAATGTATATAGTGGGTGGAAATTATATAAGAACCCAAATTTCAATAATCATTTGGCCACACATTTACAGTAAACATTGATTCATGTTTAGGAACACCACTCATACCAATACATCAAGCATGAAGTGTCATTGTTCCTTAGTCAATTTAAAATTGTGTCAGGTTATCCATTCAATAGACACAAGGAGGCAACAACTGTGCATTTGATTTAACAATTCATTCTAATTAACCATGTTGGGATTATCTATCCAATAAAACAATTGTTGTGACTATATTTTGAAACCAACACCATTGTCATACAATCAACGGGGTGAGCCAATAATCAACACTACACCAATCCATAACAACCAACAATAAACCTGACAGGACACAACAGTCTTCTCTATCAACCCTTGGGATTGAGGAGTCAAGGGTTTGTTCTATGGCCCAATACAGGGAGGCTAGAGTCGACTCCTCTCAATGGTGGAAACCTCAGAGACCAATGGTGCACACATGGAGAAAACGACAATTCATTTCATGGACAGGTGACACATCCCACAAGAGGATATCCTATGAACAAAGGAGTATGGCTTCAATTCGTCCTAATAATGATACTTAACACATGCGGGGTAAAACCCTCATGGCTCTCCAACCAACCAACTATAATGTTGAGGTGAAAACAGGGCCAAGAAGAAGAAATATAACCCACTGCACAACCAATAAAATCATGAACAACCCAATTCCCAAGTAAATAATGTGCATTTCAAACCCATTAAACCCCATAAAATCCAAGACTGGGTAAGTGATATAATGCGTGCATGCAGTCATCTATTTTAGACCAAATGGAACCCTCCACTAAACCATCAAGGATGACAGACAACCTTTGTGGCTGCTAATACTGAAAATGACCCAATACATTGTATCTTCTGAAATTATCACATAGAAAGCCACCAACAATTCATCCAAAAAAAATCATAATTTTACACAGTTGCAACACTTAAGGAAAAAACCACCCATATGTTCGAGCCAATATCCATTTCATAACAGAGAAGACTCATGGATGGACAAAATAATAACATACCTGTAACCCAAGCACTTTAAACGCGAGTTGGTTGAGCGATTCCTTTCTGCTAGGAAGTCAGAGCATAACCACAACAACAAAGTTGAACAATAGCCCAATACTAGTATACAAAAAATCAAGACAACATTAGAACTTTTCACGTTGGTCGCTCACAATATTTCAAGAAAGGGTTGTTAGCATTGTAGGAAAACAATTTCTTATGTAAATTATTTAAAATGTAAGAGTTAGTATCTAAGACAAAATCAATTTGGAAAGGACCCAACACTTGGAATTCTGGTGTAATTATCAGTACCTTAATGCACATAATTACATCATCAAAATAGATATGGATATTGACAAATTCATTGAGAGTCGTGTGCATAGGTATTTTAAAAGCGATACTTGTATCAATTAAGATAGAAAGTATCTATTGGTACTAAGACATGGTGCCCAAATTAGTGATAATAGTGGTTTTGTGATCATTTTCCTCTTTTACCCTGATTTTCTTGCAACCAAACAAACTTTCAAGTAAGGGCCTTAACTGTGACTCTACAACCTGTTGCAGAATCATTTCCATACTAAGAGGAGGAAAATGATTTCTCATAATATCTTTCTTGAAATTTTGAAGATTAATATGGGTTCTAATATTATTAGTGGTTCTCGAAGCAAGTTCCCATTTGGAAACCCCTTCAGGGTGGACTGGAAAAATCATCCCAGCCCTTACGAATTTTTCCAACTCCTTTTGAAAAGTTACCTTAAATGCATATTTAATAGATCCTTGTTCATCCATAATTGGTTTCATGCCTTATTTGATGGGAATAGTATTCTGTATAAAACCAGGATCAAAACCATGAAGATCCTTATAAGGCCAAGAGGAAACCTTTCCAAATCCATCAAGTATCTTGGAAAACTTCATTTTTTCATTACCATAACATTGGGTATCTATGTTATAGTTATTTGGATATTTGAATGCCCCAATTTTTGAGGAGATGGTTTCACCCACCTTCATTTGTAACTTCTCTTTTTTTTCTTTTCTTTATTTCCTACAACACTCAATGAAAATGAACCGTCAAGAGGAGTCAAGCGCTCAGGAATCTTATTGTTTTATATGGAAATAATATGCTCGGGCTTAATAGGTTCATATTGAATGAAATCACAAATGCTATGATTGTTAGGGAGTGCCTGCTAAGATTCTACATTTTCAGGGATATATGGACGATATAGAGATCGAAAAGAACAATCTGGCCTGTGAGGCAAAATTTGTTGATTAGGAGAAGCTGCAAAGACAGCTAACTGACCAGCCATTAAATTCAAATCCCTCTTAACATGAGTGATGTTGAAATATAGAAGGTTCGAGATAAGTGCCCAAATAGTTTGGGAGTATCGTTCCATCAGCTTTTTGCTAGGAGAGAAAATTTTACGTATCAAGTTCACAACAAGCTCAGAATTTCCAAACACTGAAAGGTGACCACAACCAAGATTAAGGGCGTTTTCAATGCCCAATAATAAATCTTCAAACTTAGTGACATTTTTAGTACAAGAAAACTCTAACTTGTAAGACATATTATGATTTTTTCCTGCAAGGTAAACCAAGGTAATGCTAGCCCCATTACCTTCATTAGAGCATGAACCATCAAAGTGCATGTGCCATATATCATCATCTAAATCGATTTATTCTGAAGGAATATCCTCCTCCTCGGAAAAGATGGAATATACTCCTATGTATTCTTCAATATAGTTTATGATAGATTGCATAACACTCTCTATGTAGGGTTAAATTCTTCCCTCTCTAAGGACTATAATGTTCTTACAATTCTAAGGAGCAAATAAATTTGTCCCGTCGAGTGAGAGATATCCATATTTTAAGGATTTCCAATCTCTTTCAAAGATAATAGAGTAATTGCTTACAGGAATATCAATGAACTAAATGTTGAGGGTTGTCCTTATCTTAGGTTGAGCGCATAAAACCAAGGTCACATCCTTAATCTCACCTATGGTTGTTTATTGTAGAATACTATAGAAGAACATTCTTCTGGAATTTTCATTTGTACAAGACAAGCCTATCTCTTCCATAATAATCTTTGACATTACACTTGGGCCCAAACCACCATCAATGAGGCAACAATGGCCAATCTTATCCATAATTTTAATAGAAATATAAAAAGGGGTATTTTTTACAGGGTATCTAAATTTATGTACACCTACTTTATTTACAAAAGAATCCTCTTTGTTTACCTCTTTAGAGATATTGGCTACAGCGAAAGCTTTTCCTTCCATGAATTGTTTCAGATGAATTTGTTGTTTAGGGATGACAACCATGTCTAGGAGGGTTGCATCTACTTTGATGTTGGCCAACTGATTCAAGATATCATATTTGGAAGAGGGGAGATGGGGAGTGATTCCTTGACTCTTAGGAACCTTGGTAACTTGGAGAGTAGCAGCAGTTGAGGATGAGCTCGGGGTAAACGAACTGCAGGGAGGATCAAATTTTCCCTTGGGAGCATAGGATTTGTTCCTAGTATTGATAAGCATGACATCTTCCGGTTCTGCAAAATCTAGGACAATGATAGTAGCTTCTATTATTTTACCAAAGATCTTATCTCTAGCACTCGTATTTACCTCACATGTGGTTTCTTCATGGTGTTCCTTAGAAAAGTTACACCAACTCGAAGGCAGGATAGATTTAGGATGAAAATTATTTTCAACTGGATTTCTAAAGGGGGTTGAAGAAGAGGATGAATCTCTAGGGGTGAGAGGGGAGACAATACCATTTCACTCAAACACTATCATACAATTGTTCATATCTTGTACTAGATGTAAAAGAGAGGACATGTCTGTCTGTCTAACCGATTCTCCCTAGGGAATACCATTTCTTTCAAGTTGTTCTTCATACTCTGAACAAGCATGCAGAGTGGAACTGAGATTATCAATGGATTTTTATCAATCCTATGATGGTAGGGGGAAGGCAATGCATTCTAGTAATGCATGAAAGCGACTTGGTTATGAGGGCAGATAAGTTCGGGGATTTGATTGTATAACTTGGTGAAACGCAAGTTGAAAGACTTGATGGTCTCACCATCCTTATAGGTGGCATTAATGTATTCCCTTAACTTCTCGAACTATTACATATAGGGTAAAAAATCGACAAACTATTACAACGATTGTGATAAAATCAATTTTTTTGTCGAATTTTTTTAAAAAAAATGAAATTTTACTGATTTGTTTTTAAATTAGTCCCGATAACGTCGAATTTCCGATGTTTTCTAAGGTCGTCAGAAGTACAACGCCCAGTTCCGACACTTTAATATAGTCGTTTGTAGGTCAACATAATGGTCATTGACTTCAAAATGGTCAACCTTAATTTAGGGTTATAGTAGTCGGAATTCCAACGATGACGAATATATAAATTAGTTAATTCAAACCGAATTTTGACTAATTTGTTATAGTTGCGACATCTTTTATGTGTTATATCTCTGCTAATCTTCGTTTTTATGTGAAGGTTTTCTTGTTGATTAAGAGATCGAACTGATCTTTGTTCTACAGAGCTTAGTTTTGTGATCATTGTTCAAGGCGTGCAAGAGGATTTTAGACTTTGAAGGTTAGTTAATTTTTTTTTTCTTGTCTCCTTTAATATTTTATAACCTTATACGTTTATGTAGATTTTATCCCGTCTCTGAACATGCTAATTTTTCCATGCTTATATGTGACTTGATCTCTTGCGATAGTTCTATTATGTCATTTGATTATGTTACTTGGTTATGGTGAAGCTTTGAAGCTTATGTGGTGAAATATATTGTATGGTTTGGTTTATTGCATTTCAAGAATCGAATAGATCTAGCACATCATCATTGAACTTTATAACATAATCGTCTCAATATTTTGGTTGTGGTGAAGAATGTGGAGATATTATGGACAAGGTGATGAGAGATGTTATTTCCTTTGCGCTAAATGAGGGAGCACAAAATTCAGAAGAATTTTAATACAAACAACTGTAAGACATTGCAGAACCCATGGGCACATTGAAGGTGGACCGAACGAATATTGTCCCTTGGTAAACTATATATTCATTATTATATCTTTCTCTTGATTGTATTTATAAAATTTTATATTGTTTAAATATTTCTTATGCAGTACACTAATTTTTCATGATTTTTTGTAATTATAAAGTCAGGTTGGCCCCCTAAGCATCCAAATGTGCCAAGTACTAGAAGAAATGATGTTGTACTAGAAGGTGTTGAGGAATTTGGAGTGTCGAATATTGAAGATCAAGTTAATGATCCCATGGAAGAATATGAAAATAATAACAATATAGTTGAAGACGATAGGACAAATGAATTGATCCAAGACTTGTTCGCTCGATCGAATGAGGATGATGATGAGGACATTGGTGATCTTGACGTACCTCTGCTAGAGAAGGTAGAAAAACCACTTTATGAAGGTTCAAAAGAAAACATTCTTTCTGCTACATTATTGTTGGTGAACTTAAAGGTTTTGAATGGTTTGTCAAACAATTGTATGACATAGATTGACATAGACCCCCTGCCGTCGGGCCGAGATCCACTCAGGATCTTTTCCAAAACCCCGCCAAGATTTAATTCAAACCCTTTGTTTAAGCCCATGAAGGATTTCAGGTTTCACAAGTTGGAGGTTCTCAATGCAATGCCACAACTCTTGCAATAACCGAAGCACAAAATGTCAACAAAGGTTGACTCCTCCGAAGCGACGAGCACACGCCACTTGTCACCCACTATCTTCCAGATTTCAGGACTTGAGCGAACAACTAATAGTAGTTCCTCTTCTACTATGATTCCCCGCCTTCAAAATTTCACCTTGGACAGGATCAACGATTGCAAGCCTCCCTCAATCCAACGGCTCTCCTTATATCAAGATTTATCCAATAGGGAATCCACAACACTTAACACAAACCAATGGTCACTCCACTACCTGAACTTCGATTTGTGGAATCGCACGCGAGATCAACGGTCCTTGTTTATCTAGATCTAATGGTCACTACTCCTCCTGAGCTTATGGGTGTTGAAAAGGAACTCCATCCTAATCTCTTCGTTATTCCACGAGATCCAATGGCTCTCAGGACTTCGGTACTTCGGTACTTCCTCTTGAAATGATTCCACCGTCCGATTCACTTCTTAAGACTTCTAGCCAAATGAATTGGCATCCTTCCTCCTGAACTTGACTCCTATGAACCACTTCCACCCACGACTCCCTTTGGAATAATTGAGAGGTTCTAACCCATATGAGTTTCCACTTGCAAACTCAAGGGCTCCTAAAAGGGTCCCTACACGCACTGGTTGTGGCAACTTACAAATAACCTCTGGTTATTTGAGTCTTCAACCCTGTGCACTCTTTGCAACAGTAGTCTCTCAACCTTCCTCCTGGATTTGTAAAATCGAAGACTTCGCTCAGCCTTTGCACAACTTGCATGGCTCTTATGTTCGTCAAAATGAAATATGACTCTCTTTTGAGAGTTCTGAGATGAAACTCAGAGTTTGGTTGACACACTCCTTGTGGACCCTCCACTGCACTCTTTGCAGGAGTTCTCAGGAAGAGAAACAATTGAAACTCATTCTTCCCTTACCCGAAATTCAAACATTCAACATAGAATTCCAGAACGTACAACATACATAGCATTTAAAGAAATGCATACAGAGAATACAAACAAGCCTGCAACATACCATTCAACAGGTGGTTCCAACAACCATAAAAAACACATAGATTGGAATCAAAGGTTTCTTCTATTAATTCCAGTGCTTCTGTACATGGTAAATATCAACAACAAAATGCATGAAATTCTTTGTTCTCCTCTATTCTCTTCTGCAGCTCTACAGCTTATGAATTCTGAATTATGTTACAATGATACAAGGGTTGAGGGTTTCTATCTTCCATTTTCCCTCCTACCTTCTATGCTCCTAAAATTGTCTAATCTAACATTCATATCTACCTACTTGCATTAAACAATCATAAATGTCTATTACATCTGCCGGATAGGAACACACGCTCTAAAATTAATTTAGATCTGCAGTTGTAAATGCAATTGTAGGTTATTCCTATCTATTACCTTAATGTCCATTCATTAATCTTCAAAACACTTCAAAATGTGCGTTGGCGCTTTTCCAGCTGTCTCCTTTGGTTAGGTGCATGTCTTTGGCTTTATACGATGCTCCTGCATCATACTCCCTCGCTTGAAAATTTTCATGAACTTCTATTCATGAGCTCTTGCATGGTCTATCCATGCTTTTGAATTGTTGCTTCATCCTCCCAACTGGCATCTTCAACTGAATGTCCTTTCCATTTGACCAAGTATTCAAAATAATCTTTTCTCCTGGTCTTTTTGCTAATCCTCTTGTCAATTATGCTTTCTATCTATGGCTTTTCAGCTACAGGCATTTGTTTTATCCATTGAATCTTTTCTTGTTTATCTTCTGCTCCTTCTTCCTTATCTCTGTAAGGGTAAAAATCCATGATATTGAATATTGGTGAGATTCTGACCCCATCGGGTAATTCAATCTCATATGCGTTTGTCCCAAATTTCCTTATGACCTTGCACGGTCCAATCTTTTTCATTTTTAGCTTGTTGTATTTTCCCCTTGGGAATCTCTCTTTCCTCAAATGTGCAAGAATCAAATCACCAACTTCAAATTGAATTTCTTGCTTGTGTTGATCTGCTCTACACTTGTATTCTTGGCTTGAATTCTGCAATCGCTCCTTGATTTTTCTATGAAGCTCCTTCAATCCTTCTACAAAATCCTCTGCACTAGCACTCCTAAATTCATCTTGTTCTGAATCTTTCAATTCAGAAACTCCCCTTGGCTGCATTCCATATACAATTTGGAATGGACTCTTCCCTATGCTTCTATTGAGTGAATCGTTGTAACTGAATTCCTCCTCTGGCAGAATGTGATCCCATTGACTGTGGTGTTCAGTCACTAAGCTCCTTAACAAATCCCCCAAGCTCATGTTCATGACCTCGATCTGTCCATCCATTTGAGGATGATATGTTGAGCTAAAAGAAAAATGTGTTCTCAATTTCTTCCATAAAGTCCTCCAGAAATGTCCTAGAAACTTGGTATCTCGATCAGAAATGATACTCCTTGGAAAGCCGTGAAGTCTGACAACTTCCTTGAAAAACGGGTTTGCAATATGAGTTGTGTCACTGGTTTTCTAGCATGGTATGAAATGTGCCATATTTGAAAATATGTCTACTACTACAAATATTGAATCATATCCCCTTTGTGTCCTTGGCAGTCCCAATATGAAATCCATGCTCACGACATCCCATGGCCTTTCTGGTATGGATAACGGTTGGTATAATCCTATGTTTTGCCTTTTTCCCTTCATTTTTTGAAAAATTTTGCACCTGTCCACAAATTTCTTCACATCTGTCCTCTTTCCTGGCTAGAAATATGAGCCATTCAACTTTGATAATGTTCAATCATGCTATAAGTGTTCAACCAATCCTCTAGTGTGTTTTTCCTTCAGCAAATTCTCCCTCATGGAGCATTTCAGAATACATAGTTGATTGCCCCTAAACAATAATCCATCCTAGATCATGTATTCAGTCCATTGGCTTATATCCATGAGAATTGGATTCTCATATGCCTCATATGCCTCTTTGAAGTTTGGATCATCCCTGTATATTTCCTTGAGGTTATCAGAACCCAAAGTCTTGACTCTAAATTCCTTCATAAGCAAACATTTCCTGCTCAAAGCGTCAACAACTTTGTTAGCAGATCCATAAATATGCTTAATCACAAAAGTAAAATTTTGCATGTATTCAACCCATTTAGCATGCTTTTGGTCCAGATTCTCTTGTCAAGTCACGAATTGCAAAGCGTGATTATCCATGTGCAAAACAAACTCCTTAGCAACCAAATAGTACCTCCATTTCTTCAGTGCTTGTATGACTGCGTAGAATTTTTTTTCATACATGGAGTACTTGATCTTTGCTTCATTCAGTTTTTCACTGAAATACAAGATAGACCTGTTGTCTTGGCTTAAGACCGCTCCAATTGCAAATCCACTCGAATCACACCTAACCTGGAATGTCTTGCTGAAATTCGGAAAAACCAGAATTGGTTTCTCAGTGATCTTCTTCTTTAGCAGGTTGAATCTCTTCTCTTCTTCATCTGTCCAGTGAAAATATTTATGTCTTTTCTTCACTGTATCCATCATTGGTGTGCTAATTCCACTGAAGTTTCGGATGAATTTCCTGTAGAATCTAGCCAAACCATGGAAGCTTCAAACTTCAAATACGCTCTTTGGCGATGACCAACCTTTAATCGCATTTATCTTTTCCGGATCCATTTTCAATTCATTTTTAGAGATAACAAAACCCAAATAAATGAGTTATTCCCTCATAAATGATGACTTTTTCATATTGATCAACAATTTCTCTTGTTGTAACCTCCTCATTACTGAAGCTAAATGCTTTAAATGTTTTGCTTTAGTTTTGTTGAAAATTAATATATGATCAAGATATACAATAACGAATTTCCCAATGAATTCCTTCAGGACTTCGTTCATCAACCTCACGAAAGTACTGGCAACATTTGTTAAGACAAATGGCATGAAAATCCATTCATATAGCCCTTCATTCGTCTTGAATGTTGTCTTCCATTCATCACCTTCTCTCATTCTAATTTGATGATATCTTCTTTTCAAATCAATATTTGAAAAAAACTTTTCTCCACTCAAGTAATCCATCAAGTCGTCCATCCTTGGCAATGGGAACCTGTACCTGATGGTAATTTTGTTGATTTCCCTTGAGTCTGTACACATTATCTAGCCACCATCCTTTCTTTGTCTGAGCACTGTAGGAACAACGAATGGACTCAAGCTCTCCTGAATCAATCATTTATCCATTAAGTCCTAGACCTGTCTCTTAACTTCTTCATTCTCCTACGACATCAACCTATAAGCTACTTTATTCAGAAAAATGGCTCTGGGTATAAGATCGATATGATTGCTTATACTCCTGATAGGTGGCAATGAACAAGGTAGTTCATCCACTACTATTTCATAAAATTCTTCCAGCAACTCCTGGAAATCTTCCAATAAATCATCTATCCTAGTTTCCTAACCACAACGAATTGTGTGTCTTTCTTCTTCTTGACCTCCTTGAGAATTTCCTTCCCACTCATGAGAAGTATAGTGTTTCTCATCTTTGTTTTCCCCTCTTTATCCTTAATCGGTAGCAACATGTGCGTCCTACCACTTTTCTCCAGAGTGTATGTGTTCTTTCTCCCATCATGCACCACGTTTCTGTCATATTTCCATGGTCTACCCAGCAACAAATGAAAAGCATCCATGGGAATAACATCACATAATATCTCATCTTTATATCCTCCTATTTTAAATTCAACTAAACATTTTTTAGTGACATTTACCTCATGTCCTTTTTGTAGCCATGAAACTTTTTATGGGCTTGGATGTGTAACAGTCTCCAGCTCCGGTTTTTCTACCATCTCTGTGGATACAAGATTATCTGTGCTACCACTATCTACTATGACCTTGCATACCATGTCTTTGGTTTTGCAAGCAGTCTGAAACATATTGTTTCTTTGGGCTAGGTTCTCTAGCTCTTTCTCTGGTTTCAAGAGAACTTTCTACATCATCAAAGATCTTCTGCCCTCAGCATCCTCTACCTCAACATTCCATCCTTGGGATTTGGAAATGTGAGTTTCACCACCATATTTCTTCCTATCTGGAAACTCATAGGATTTATGTTCGATTTTTCCACAGATAAAGCATTTCACTTCACCTCCTCTGCCTCTTCCTTTTCCTCTAACTCGAGGAAAAGTATTCTTATCAGCATAATGCCTTCCCTGTGAGATTCCTCCTCTCTCAGGTTGAGTTTGAGATTTCTTCCCCTCTTCTTTAGGTTCCTGAGTTCTATCCAGGGAAATTGTCTTGCCTCTTCTTTGACTTATGCCCAGGCCTCTTTGACCTTGATTCCGGCTCAACTTCTCTTCATCTTTCAGATCCATCTGATAAGCATATTCTATGGTTCAGATGGTCATCATGCTCATCTCATCTTGAACATCATATCATATACCATTCATATACCTGGAAAATTTTTCATCATCACTTTCTCGATGACCTTCTCTGATGTTTATCCTATAGAACTCTTCAGTGTATTCTTTCACTGACATCAACTTCTGTCTCAAATTCTACATCCTCTGAAATAGATTTATTTGATAATCTTTGGGTATAAACTTGGCTTTCATTTTTCCAACCATTCTATCCCAGCTTTTGATTTTCTGGTTTCCCTTGCAACATCTATCAGCCTACAGTTCATCCCACCACAATGTTTCATGCCCTTTAAGTCTAGTAACAACATGTTTGACTTTCTTGTATTCTTCAACATCCTCATAGTCGAAGTACTTGTCCAAATTTTTAATCCAATCTAGAAGCTCTTCAACATCCAAGTTGCCTTCGTACATTGGAATGTCTATTTTTTCCCTAGCACCTATCCTAGCAACAACCCTGAATAAGCATTCTTCCGCATCATCTTCAACTGCAACTTCTTCATTTTCAACTTCATTTTCTCTCTCATATTCATTGATATCCCCAGCGTCAACTGTGCACGTTTGTGTTGTCTCCATAGCATCAATCGTAGCACGTAATTCATGCATTTCTCTTTCCACTGCAATATCATGCATTGCCCTTTCTCTTTTTCTCAGTGGCATGGCTATAGAATTCCTCTCTTCTTGTCTCTACTACAGAAAGCAATGAATTTGTTCTATGCTCTGATACCACAAATGATGCAGACTCCCTACCCTCGGGCCGAGATCCGCTCAGGATCTTTTCCAAAACCATTCCAAGAGTTAATTTAAACCCTTTTTTTAAGCCCATGAAGGATTTTGGGTTTCGTGATTTGGAGGTTCTCGATGCAATGCCACAACTCTTGTAATAGCCGAAGCGCGAAATGTCAACGAAGGTTGACTCCTCTAAAGCGACGAGCACACTCCACTTATCACCTACTATCTTCCAGCTTTTGGGACTTGAGTGAATAGCCAACAACAGTTCCTCTTCCACTATGATTCCCCGCCTCCAAAATTTCACCTTGGATGAGATCGACAGCTACAAGCCTCCCTTAATCCAACAGCTCTCATTATATTGGGATTTCACCAATCAGGAATCCATAACACTTAACACAAACCACTGGTCACTCCACTCCCCAAACTCCGATGTGTGGACTCACACACGAGATCAATGGTCCTTGTTGGTCCATATAAAACAATCACTACTCCTCCTGATCTTATGGGTGTTGAAAAGGTACTCCATCCTAATCTAGTCGTTGTTCCACGAGATCTAACGGCTCTCAGGACTTCGGTACTTCCTCTTGAAATGATTCCACCATTTGATTCACTTCTCAATAATTCTAGCCAAATGACTTGGCATCCTTCCTCCTGAACTTGACTCCTATGAACCACTTCCACCCATGACTCCCTTTGGAATAATTGAGAGGTTCTAAACCTTATGAGTTTCCACTTGCAAACTCAAGGCCTCCCAAAAGGGTCCCTGCATGCACTCCTTACGGAAACTTACAAATAACCTCTAGTTATTTGAGACTTCGACCCTGTGCACTCTTTGCAACAATAGTCTCTCAACCTTCCTCATGGATTTGTAAAATCCAAGACTTTGCTCAGCCTCCGTACAACTTGCACAGCTCTTGTCTCCGTCAAAACAAAATCTGACTCTCTTCTGAGAGTTCTGAGATGAAACTCAGAGTCTGGTCGATGCACTCCTTGTGGACCCTCCACTTCACTCTTTGTAGGAGTTCTCTAGAAGAGAAACAATTGAAACTCATTCTTCCCTTACCCGGAATTCAATCATTCAACATAGAATTCCAGAACTTGTAACATACATAGCATTTAAAGAAATGCATACAGAGAATACAAGCAAGCCTGCAACATACCATTCAACAGGTGGTTCCAACAACCATAACAAACACATATATTGGAATCAAAGGTTTCTTCTATTAATTCTAGTGCTCCTGTACATGGTAAATATCAAAAGAAAAAATGCATGAAATTCTCTGTTCTCCTCTATTCTCTTCTGCAACTCTACAGCTTATGAATTCTGAATTATGTTACAATGATAAAAGGGTTGAGGGTGTCTATCATCTGTTTTCCCTCCTACCTTCTACGCTCCTAAAACTGTCTAATCTAACATTCATATCTACCTACTTGCATTAAACAATCATAAATGTCTATTACATCTTCCGGATAGGAACAAACGCTCTAAAATCAGTTTAGATCTGTAGTTATAAATGCAACTGCATGTTCTTCCTATCTATTACATTAGTGTCCATTCATTAATCTTCAAAACACTTCAAAATGTGCGTTGACACTTTTCCAACTATCTCCTTTGGTTAGGCGCGTGTCTTTGGCTTTATACATTGCTTTTGCATCACAGATCCTAAGGTATGTAATATGTTTCATCATCACATATACATAAAGGTTGATTTTTTTTGCTTGTTTTCAGTTTTAATTAATGTTTGAAATAAGAATTAAATATTTACAAATTATAACATTCTTTACACTAATTACTTATTTTTTATGTCGTAGATTGTTAGGTGAATTTCTGTTACCATCGTCAAATATTTTACCTCGTACATACCACGATTTAAATGCCATTGTGAAAGAAATTCGAATGGAGTATCAAGCTATAGATGCATGTCCCAATGATAATATTATATACTATGAAAAACATGCGTCGAAAATAGAATGACCACAATGTCAGACCAGTAGATATCTAACCGATCAACTAACAAAAAAGGTGCCTCATAAGGTTCTTCGTCATATTCCCATAATTCCATGTTTGCAATGACTGTTCCAGTGCAAAAGCATAGCAGAGTTTATGGATTACCATGCATGTAATAGAAGTGGAGATGGTGTTCTTCGAATGCCTGCAGATGGTTATGCATTTAAGGACATTGAGGAAAAATCGCCAGTTTTTAAAGATGAACCTCATAATGTTAGGCTTTCATTGGCCACTGACGATGTTAATCCATTTGGGGAGATCAGGTCTATTTACTCAGTGTGGCCAATTTTTGTTATCAACAATAACATTCCTCCTTGGATGTCAATAAAGAGGGAGCACATAATCTTGACAATGATTGTTCTAGGTATGTAATGTTATCATTAATTTTCCAAATGTAAGATTTCATTTGTATTTCTTGTTCCATAATATCTTGTATTTATTTATTTACTTATATATGCACATCACGTTAGTAATTATGTGTAATTTCAAACAATTAGGTAAGTACCAGGTTAAAGATATGAATGTATATATTGAGCCTCTCATCGACGAGTTACTAAAGTTATGGGCCGACATCACTATGTATGACGTTTGTAAACCAATAAGGCAGAAGGAATTTCAATTTCGTGGAATACTTGTATGGACAATTCATGATGCCCCACGACTAACACATTTTTGTGGTATGTAACGATCCATTGCACTTTAATTATAGTATATAATTATTTGAAGATACCATGCTGCATGTTTTCTTAAATAATCCCCTTCGTATAATTGACATAATTATTAATCCAACTTTTGCAGGTCTTCGAACAAAGGGTAGATTTGCATGTCTAGTTTGTGGTCCTAAGATCAAATCTCGGTGTTCAAAAACTTTTGGAAAGGAGGTTTTTGATGAGTATAGGCACTTCCTCTCTAAGAACCATAAGTACCGTACTATTGAAAAACATATTTTCAATGGGAAAGAAGAGACTGGATTAAAACCACGAAGAATGACACCTCAACTATGGAAGTTGGAATATAACAAAAGTCATCGAGATGGTATATTGCAATTTGTTTATGTAATATTGTATATGTAATGGTATGAATTTTTATTTTATTGAATTTATTTTATGCTTCATCAATATCATCGTGAAGGTATTAACAATGGGCTCCCATGAGGAATGAAAATTTATCCCTCTCAATTTATGAGGTTTCCCTACTATCAGGACCTAAAAATAGCTCATTTCTTTGATACAATGCATATTGGGAAGAATGTGACAGAAACATTATGGCGAATCATAGATGGTAGGAGGGATAAAGAAAACGTCATCAAGATTTGTAGTGACATTCAGGAAGCCAATCATGCAATGCAAAGTGGGATCCAATCAAATAGCGATAGACATATAAATAGCCTTCCTTGTTTATTAACAGAGCAACAAATCAATGATGTAAAAGAGGTCATTCAGAGAATAAAATTTCCCATGGGTTTTTCTTCAAACATAAATAATATCTTAACAAAGAAAGGTGAATTTGGTGGGGTAAAAACACATGATTGGCATACCTTAATTAAGGTAATTATTTTTCTATATATATATATATTTATATTGGTATACATCTTTTTAGTTTAGTTTTATTATACTTTAGAATCAAATAACTATTGATTTTGATTGTTACAGTATGTTCTACCTCTATCTCTCCCAGACCACTTTGACAACAAAATCAAACAAGTTATATATGATCTTGGCAAATACATCAGGTAAGTAGTAAATTATATGCAAATTGTTTTTTCCAATTTGTTATTCAATATCTTAATGACATATGTTTTACTTATAATGTAATATATTAATTTATATGTTTTGTTGAAACATGGTACTTTCTTGCAACATCGACTATAGGAGGTTGTCATTGAAATAAATCCATCAAGAAGATAAAAAGTATTGGAAGAGAGAAATTCCTCGGCTAATGTGTGAAATGCAAAAGTATCTACCTCCGGAATTTTTCAATGCACAAGAACACTACCTCATACACCAAGTTGAGGAGATTGAATTGTGTGGACCAATACACACAAGGTCAATGTGGATGGTGGAGAGGCACCTAAAATCATTAAAGGCTTTGGTTAGACAAAGAGCATGTCCTGAGGGTTCTATGGTGGAGGGATATATGCTATATCAATCGATGGTGTATATTAGTCAGTATCTTCCTAAATTAGCCACAAATATGCATGTGGATCGCATTTGGGATGTGAACTCCATTAAAAAATTTGAAGGGGAGCACCTGTTGGGGAAAGGTAGAATGACGAAAGTGAAATGTAATTAGGTTTATAATACATATGACTTTTGCTTTTTATATGTATCATACTTATTTAATTTTTATTCTTTCATCAATCATTAATATTTTATACCTTGCTAACTAACATATATTGGTGAATTATGATTTTCTAATACAGTTGGTCGAGAGTGGGATGCACTACATATATACATTGCAAACAATCTTGACTGGATGAAGGTATGGATTGATAGATGCATACAACGTGAAGGTAGGTTATCATGGGAAGGGGTGTCTACATTGGTAATAGAATCTCATCGTAATGGAGATACCAATCTTACGCAGCAGGAAATTGATTTAGCACATAGTTTGAAAGATAAACAGGAAAGCATGTTATTCATCCAATATAATTTCATTATGTTATTTCATAAATTGTTAATGTTAGTGTTGATGTTTTTTTCCCATACATACATTACAAGTTATGTGAAATATGTTTTATGTGTCTGGCATATTGCAGTTGAAACATCACACGGCTATGTGGTGCAATGGTTGTAAATTTCGCATCAAAAAGTTGGATGAAAAGAGGAAAACTTATGATTGTGGGATAACTGCAGTCTTTGAGGTCACTAATGTTTCCCCTAGAAGTGACAGACGTTCTGAAGTCTCTGAAAATAAATACTATGGGTATTTGGAGGACATACTTGAGTGTGAATTTAAATCCTTCAAAATAGTTTTGTTTGACGTTAAATGGTATAGGTACGAATAAATGAACGTGATCTTGATAGAAATGTTATTCTAAATGATAACGGATTTACCATGGTTAATACAAGGTCATTTGAGCTAGGAAAAAATCATTATGTTCTTCCAAGCTAATGCGAACAAGTATTCTACTAAGAGGTTCTAGGTAAAGCAGGATGGTCATTTGTTGTTAGGTATGATCCAAGAGGAAGGCTAGTAAAATATAATATTGTAGAGGAAGAAAATGATCTTGAAGAAGAAGATGGTGTAGAGGAACAGGTAGTCGATGTAGCAGATATCTCAAATGAAGAGCCTGAAGGTGATGAACCAAATGTACTAGTAGGAGGTAGTGCAAATCTTGATGATGATATCCATGATGAAGATATATTGCTTGGAAATGATTACATTGATGACGATGTTGATACGGTCAATCCTTACAACACCTTATATGAACCAGATGATATGGATGTTCAGTTCAACGAAGATGATCAACTAGAAGATTGATGAATGTATTGAAATGTTGAAATATTGTATATATAAGGTCAGAAGAGAAGGGAAAGTGGGCGCAAGTGGCAAGGGAAAGATTAATTTGGAGGCACTTTCTATTCATTCGAGTACACTCTGTCAACCAAGGACAATACAAATCATGTAAAGGAGGTACGTATTCTTTACTTATTATTTATTATGTTTCTTATTCAAAAATTTCTAATTGATCCTTTGCCTTAGAATGTAACAAGACTAGTTGATGTAGGAAAGAGTCTTTGTGATTATGAAGAGTGCACTCTAACCTTTGTTGGAGGTTCTTTAATCCAAATGGAGAAAAAATTAGACTGATAGAAATATGGTAAGGCAAAAGGTTTGGTGTAGTACTCCATAGGATACAAAAATCCCTCTTTTTCGTTGATTTCTTAATGAACACCATACAAATACTAAAGGTGGGCAACAGTGACATGTGAATGGGCCCAACATTGAAATTTTTTCAAACTATATATGTATGCATTGAAATTTGACATGAATAGGCTATTCTCATGGCTTAACAATATGGGAGGGTTTCTGGACTCAAATTTGACTCACGCACCCACTTTCTCCCATCATCAATTCATCATGTAAACCATAAACCCTAATTTTATTTCAAAGTACACAAATTGGTTGATGCAAGTTTTAAGTTTTCATCAGTCTTTCTTTATTTTTCTTTCAGGTTCTACATTAATGTATATACAATGTATCTATGCCATAGTTGTGATGAAAAATCCCTCTTTTTCATTGATAGCTTAATCAACACCATAAAAATACTCCCTTTCATTACTAGATGTGGGGGCATGTGTAATGTCGAATGAATTTTACAAGGAAAAAGAAATGGAAATTGTACTAGGACTAGACATGGGAAACAATGACCTGTGAATGGGGCCAATGTTGAAATTTTTTCAAATTGTTTCTGTATGCAATGAAATTTGACATGGATAGAATATTCTCATGCCTTAAGAATATGGGAGGGTTTCTGGACTCAAATGATACACACACCCACTTTCTTCCATCATCAATTCATCATGTATATATTTGACCCTAATTTTCTTTCAAAGTACACAAATTGGTTGATGCAAGTTTTAAGTTTTCATCAGTCTTTCTTCATTTTTCTTTCAGGTTCTACATTAATGTATATACAATGCATCTGTGTCATATTTTTGATGAAAAATCCATATTTTCCGTTGATTTCTTAATCAACACCATAAAAATACTAAAGGCGGGCAACAGTGACATGTGAATGTGACCAATGTTGAAATTTTTTTAAACTATTTCTATATGCATTGAAATTTGACATGGATAGACTATTCACATGCCTTAACAATATGCAAGGGTTTCTAGACTCAAATTTGACTCACACACCCAATTTATTCTGTCATCATATCGTCATATGGGATTAAAGGCATATAGCATCATTGAGGGATGAAAACAAGTGCCTTAGGCCCTAAATGAAGCTTTCATGTGTTTAATGGCCATGAACAAGGACTCCAACTAGGAATATGGGCACCATTAGTATGGTTTTAACAATAAGAATGGGTCATAAGAACTCTACCATGACTACAGAGGAAACAAAGGGCCTTAGGTCCTAAACATATTTTCTTTGGCTGATTGGCCATTAACATATATTCATGTGGAAACATCCACAACTAATCAAGTGTTGAGGATGACACTTGTTTGAAGGGGAGGGGCATGTTAATCCCTAGATATTGAGATATTACATTTCTATTGTTATATTAGTGTTGTCATTATTGGTCGACTAGGTCCTTTAATGGTTGGCCAAGCCCCTTAATTGTAATAGTACCCTTTGTCTCCTATATACACCAATGAGACATAGTTTTAGAGATAATATCATCCTATGCATTTGTAATATTGTAAAAGGAGGTTGCCCCTAGAAGAGGCTTCCCATTCATTTGGTCTCTTTCATTCTCAATTTATCAAGTTACTTATTTCTAATTTTATGCTATTTGGGATATTTGGTACATAACAAGGAGTCAAAGGTAGAATAGGTAGGCGAGAAGGAGAACCACCCAATTGGCCATAGATGACATTGAAGAGATCATATTGTTACTATTATTATAATTATTATTATCATGCGATGCAAGAGCGATAAAATAGGTAGAGGTCAAGAAAAAAGGTGATAATACATAGGTCGCATTAACCACGAGGATGCAACGATTGTGTGATCATTGAGTTATTATTTATAGGGTCATTATTATTGACCAATAACGTATGGATTACTTGCTTATCAAATGTGGATTAGAGAATATATATTTCAACAATCATTCATTTTTTGTACCAATAACTTGGGAACATATTTAGATCTATTAGAGATAAAGCATGTACAAGGATTGCCAAAACATTTTTGGTGATGAAAATAGATGATGTGAAGGAAAAGGAGTGAAAGGGGTTCATTGATGAAGCTATTAACCAATATGGCCATTGTATGTTTCTCTAGTTTCCATAGATATCCATATTCACCATTTTCTTTACAAGGAACAAGTATTCTTCCACTTTTTAAATTCAATGAATAGTAAACAATTACTAATTATATTTGCAGTGGGTCATTAGTCAACAAATTTGGCTTGGGATATAGTTTTTTCTTTCCAAAAGTAGGCAATGCTTCAAAATTCACACATATGATTGTTAGTGGCCACTAGTGCATGAGAATATTTTTTTGATATTGTAATGAATCAACAGCCATGAATCATTTCAAATTAATCATCGGTGGCCACTAGCGCACACACTGCAAGTCGAAGCCCTAACCCCTTCCACTGTAAGTCGAAGCCCTAGCCCCTGCCACTGTAAGTTGAAGCCATAACATGTGCCGACACCCACAAAATGTAGTGAAGACAAAATGACTTTAATACAAATCGACCGAGTACTGTGCAAGAGAAAAGGATGTCACCCAAATCGGTAAATAATGTTTACTTTTTTAACTATAATGGGGTTGGGTTGATCATTGAGCATTGGATGCAATGCATCATTGGTTTTCCCTGCCATATATTCAAACACATTTCCACCTACATCCTTAGCATTTAGAGAACCCTAAAACTCATTTCATGTTGGGATAGAATGTCATCAGAATAAATTGTTATTTATTTTTTATGGACAGGGTGAGAGACGAGATCTCAACCTTGAACCTTGATACATTGTTTATATCGTTGTATAGATTGTTATGTATTTGTTATGTATAGGGTGAGAGCCAATCTCTCAACCATGAACCTTGATACATTGTTTATATCATTGTATAGAAGGGAGAGAGCCGAGATATCGACCCTAATAATTGATACTATGATTATATTGTCATGTAGAAAGGTGAGGGTCGAGCTCTCGACTATAAAAAATTGCCGCATTTGGGATCGAATCTATTGACATCACCTTTATTGGGATCGAATCTGTCTTTATAAAATGTTAGTGCCCAGGTCTGAGGTTTGTGTATTCATTGAAATTTAGGGTTTCACTCGTGGCATCCATTCTCCAAATATTATTCAATGAAAATACTTCTCTTTTCACCTCTAAAACAATTTAGGCAAAGACGATCAAAACTTGATACAAAATATTTAAGGATTGTCAATTGTTGAAGTTTCGAGTATTAAATATCGAACAAAGTTCATTTTTGTGGCTCATTCGTTGTTCTTCATAAAAGGTAATGGGTTGATCTGATTATCATTTGAATGATGTATAAAAAATAAGTCTAGTTTTCATTAGTAGTACCTTTTCCTTCCAATACGAAAATTCCCTATATATAGTCTGGTTTCATTTGGATAACTCAAAGAATATTCAAGGTAATTTTTAGCATTTGAAGAATCCATTCTTCAGTATCTTCAAAACTCCTACACAATAAAAATTTCAATCTAATTATCATTGTCCCAACCTAACTAGACATATTAAGTCATATGATTGCTTTGTGATGAAGTCCCAAGCATTATTGGTTGTACCATATTTTAAAATGTTAATATTGCATGTTATTCAAGTTCTTACAATGATATTGATTGACTATATTTGCACCAGTTTGGTTCCATTTCTCCTTTCATTTCTGAAAATAAATCTTTAATATTCACTTACTCTCAAAATGATGATTTTAGCACTGGACTAGCTTCAAATTCTCCTGAAACTTGTCATATAACAACTGGTAAAAGTTGTTTCACCCGATTGAAATATATCTTGAACACTAAAAGTGGGGAGCATTGCTCCTTTTCATGACTCTATCATTCCCATTATACCCAGAATTATATCCCAACTATATATTATCCTTTTCCTTCCATCCTTCCATTTATATTGTTACTAGATAATCATGTGTTTCTCATAGCAAAATCTATCTTGTTTGGACGACAAAAGAAGTCCCCACTTGGCTCAATATGTTATTAGTAGATAAATAGATATTACCCTTCAAATCATCGACCATGGAAATGTAAATCTCTATGTTGAGAGGTGGACTACATAAAGTATGGTGAGGACAAAAATCTGAAGGAGAAGATAACATGGAAGGCACATAATCTCGAGGAAGAGGCAAAAAATATTGAAAAAGAGTTGTAGTGACCAACCAATAATGGCATAGACCATATGAAAGTAATCATAGAATGTGGTGAAGTTTTGAAATCAACAGTAAGGGGAGTGATGAAGTGACACTGGAGGAGTTGAAATATTTTAGGATATGAGGAGAAGAGGCTAGTCATGGGTTGATAGAGAGAGGTTTGGTATTGGAGAGGAGTATAGAGAGTAGAGAGAGTGAGGAAAATTCTATCGATTTGGATGGGAAAACCAAGAATGCCCAACATATAGATGCGAGAATTGTTAAGGACCTAACCCTCATTCATTATTAGTTAATCAATTATGATTAGGTCGGCTCAATGGTAGGTTACATTATGCACACACTATCTCCTATTTATAATAAAAGAGATTCATTTGTATAGGCATATTTTCTTATGCATTGGATATATTGTAAAAGAATGTTTCCCTCTCCTAGTGGCTTATTATTCATTGACTCTTTATCATTATCAAGGCATGGAGTTACTTCTACTTTATATTCTTATGTTATTTGTGTAGTTTGGTTCATAACAAGTATGCAATCTTATTGTAGGAAATGGTTGCATTTGAAGAAAAATCTAATAGACAATTGGATGGGAACATTCTCACTTAGACACAACTAGATCAAGCATTAGTAGACATGTTTCAATTATTTGGCAAGGAAGAGCTAGTGGTAGTTGGCATGGATTGTCAAGAAAATAACAAAGTTAGTCCAATGAAGATACTATCCCTTGCACATTCCAATCATATCTAGGTAACATCAGTTAATTTAACTAGTTGTGGTTTGAATATATTGTCTAGTAGTTAGGACATATTGGGACATTTGCTAATAATGGAAGTCAACAAACTAGTAGTGGGAATACTCCAGTGAGTACTGGTAGTCTCTCTACAAGTGGAAGTCACAACTAAGTAAGTCAATTAGGGTCACAAGATTTTGTCTTTATACATACTCTAGTTGGCACCATGGATGGTATGCAAAGGAATTCTATGTAACGCTTTCTTGAATTTTTGGAAAAGGAGATGAAGATCTTGAGAAACATTAGTTCCTTTATGAGACAATATAAAATGTAACATGAACCACACAGGATGTCCAACAGGAGGAATTGCACGACATATTTAGGGGAAAATCCCTATAATGGTATTGAAATATGTGAAGATCACACCTCTAGCGATGGGGAAAAGATGAGGTGAAGCAAATATTTACTACTAAATTCCAAAAACCTAATATGAAGCAATAGAGCACTACCGATCTCAAATTATTAAGTATATGGTAGGGAAGTCTACTTGGGAATACAACCAAAGGTTTAGGGATCGGATTAGTATATCGACCCACCAAATTCAAGATAGAAATCACAATAAATGGTTCATAAGATTTCTCCTTCCCTTTACCCAAACATTGTTGATGTAACAAACATTGGTGAAATAGAGGGAGGCCTTAGAGCAAGCAATATCCCTCAAATTTATCATAGGTTACCCATGTCCAACAATTAATTTTCCTACATCCAACCTCTAATTTTTCATTTGGAGCAACCCCTATGTTAGTATAGTCTCCAAATCAATTGATTACTTTAATTGAGAATATTCAGTAGTTGACAAAGGCCAAAACTGCAAGGGAACAAAAATGGTGTACAAATTGTAGAATAGAGGGTCACATAGCTAATGAACGCTCATTGTTGAGGGGAGGTGTTGCACATAATAATACCCCATACCCATTTTTACATTCACCATCAAGGGAATACTATGAAATTTGTAGAAAATATGAACAATATACCTTCAAGAATCATTGTCCTTAATTCTTGTAGCAATGTTGTACAACCATAAATTAAGGTCATGTGTATGAGTGTTGATTAAAATGATGAAGTAGTCCAAAAAACACACCCATAAGCCAGGGTCCCATGTATATGTACTAGACCCAATGTTGAATTAGTCCAATAGGCCTATCCATAATCTCTAGAAGAAGCAATACCATTGTAGAAGAATCATACTGGAACTTACTAGGCACCCCCTTCTCACATCTTCCCTCAATGATGTTATTTTCATATAAAGGGGTATGTGCATGAAAGAGAAGCTCGAAGTAGTTGTCTTCCAACAAATGGATTTTTTTTATATACCATTCCTTGCAAGCCTCCTCTAAATCACACTATCCAAATAGGTCTCTTGTATGCTCCTCTTCAATATGTCTCCAAACTTTTAACTTTTGAATTGCTTCACATGCTTCTTGCAAATTTTGTATTTGATTATCTACAAGTAGTAGTTGTGTACAAACTACTTCGAGGTTTGCATAATGTGGGTGTGCCTTAAAAAACTCTTCAAATTCAAGAAACTACTTCTTTTTATGTTCTTCATACTCCATATAAAATTCAAGAAAACTTACAATGTAGGCTTCTTCCACATAGTATACATTTTCCTTCACTTTCGAGTAGAATCTTATATTGCTCTGTACAATTCTTTATTTTTCCTCAATGATTCAAAGAGATCCTTTCTCATAGTTAACCAAACGCATGATATCAATATGAAATACTATCATGTGATCCAGACACTTGTATATGTTGGTCACCTCTCACCTCAACTCGAAAACAGCCTAAGCTTAACCATGATCCATGATTTCGTGTTAGCCTATATTCTTCAGATCAGAGAACAAACGTATGGTCACCAAATTACATGGTAAGTCATGTTATAACTCATAGCATTAAAAAATGAAAAGTCGAATTAGATGATCTATTGTGACTAGAAGCCCATTTTAGATTCTTTATCACTTGTAATTGTTGGAATGGAATGGAAAGGAAATCCAAAGCTGAGTTTACAATACAATTCCTACAGCCTTCTTATCGTATCCTTAGTTATGTTAAACTACATATACGTTCTCTCTATTATATATTTCTAAGGCATTGTACGCATGGATTTCCCCCTCTATTCTAAATTTTCTTATATCATTATAAACTTATTGATTTTGGGCAGCAATAGTGAATTCTGACTATGGTCGCAAAACATGTAGGTATGTGTCTATGTATATGAGTCTGAAAATTTAGAGGATTGCCAGAAAACACCTACACCTACCACTACCATTTGAGAACAATGATGTAAGATGATGTCAGAACTGAGAAGAATTCCATCCTAATCATAGCCTAGTCACCTAATCATAGCCTATCATACCTTTGTTATCCTATCATTTCTAGTCTTACCCATAGGTTAATCGTGACTACAAGCCCAACTAAAACACATAAACATGACCATCTCAAAATAGTGATGCAATGAGTGAACCCAAGAACAAACAATATTCACAAAAACTAGTTGAGTTAAGGATTTGACACTAATAATTCCCATTTGAAAATAAAGTTTAGGCCTAAATAAATGACATCAAAATAAAGTGAGCATCAATATAGACAGGAATAGGCAAGTATAAATAAGAATAAACATGGGTTCCTAGGTTAGATCACATGCACAAACTACCCAAAATATTGTTTTCAAAGTAGTAAGAGATAGGGCCAATGACAAATAGATAGTGTCTAAAAATAAATATAACAATGAACATAACACATGACCAAGAGGTCATGAGAATGATATCCCAACCATATCCATACTCGAGGCTTATTATTAATTGTGGCCTGCTTTTGTGCGGAGTCATTGCTTTTTGTTGAAGCAACTTGATATGTCACTTGGTCTCTCTACATCACAAATATGAGTTGATCAATCTGCCCCTTATAATACAAGTTGATCAATCTTCCATTTAAGAAAAATGAATTATTTTTATTTTCCTTTTGTCATCCTTTTATCCTACACAATTATCATTACTAGAATTGAAAGGGGCATTCTTCTTAACTGCTCGCTCATTCGATGGACTATAGGTACAACCAAACATGTATTTGTCAGATTTGTCTTCATCGAGCGAGGAAAGTTCAGGTAGATGGAGAGAAACTAGATGTGAGAAGATCATAAGAAAATTCCATAGATGCATGGAATTTTTTCTTGTTGAAGGGCGTTCCTACTCTTATGATGCTGAGAGCATAAATGACATCGAGGTGCCCTTGAGGTACAAACATTTAGTGAAACGATGGGTACCCAAGGACCTTCCTCAAGTAAACACTGATTTTTGTCTAGACGAGAGGATATATCGCATTGCTCCATCATCATTACATGGCCTGGGGATATTTTCCATGGATGGCATAAAAGTTTTTGACAGCAGAATAATTGAATTGATGGAGTATGTTGGGCCTTGTTACAATTATAGAGATTGGATGAATCTAGTCCAATTAACGTGAGGTATGTGGATATATGGAGTGGCTGCAAATTATATACAGCTAAGAGACAATGATATAAACAAAGGAGGGTCTATGTATATTTACAGAAGGCCAAAGGCATCGAGCAATATTGCGGGGTTTATAAATAGTACACGACCTGGGACAACAAATAAGCAACCCAATTGCATATTTGAGGGGCGAGAACGAAACCGTGTATTCGTATGCGCAATAAAATCAATAACTATAGGGAAGGAGTTGTTTATTGATTACAACTTGAATCGAATACATACGGACATTGCTATTATGGGGGCGGTAATTTGAAATCTATTATGTTTACTTATCATGATGTGATGTGGTGCAGTTTGTAAATTTGTATTCCCATTGTTTGTAAATTTATCGTTGTTCATGATGTTTATTTTTTATGGATTTATAACACCTAAATATTATGCACATCATACTCTTAGTGTTTGAATGAGTCATTTCATTTGTTATAGATTTCTAACACCTAATTATTGGTAGGTTGATCGTGGAAAATCACCAGCCGACCCCTCAAAACAAGTAAATTACAGGCAATGCACTTCACTATAATGCACATCATACTCTGTGAGTTTGCATGAGTCATTTATTTTGTTATGGATTTCTAACACCTAATTCTTGGCAGGATGATCATGGAAAATCTCCATCCCCCCCAGAATAGGCATATGATTAACATTTCCGAATTACATTTAATGTGAAATTTATTATTTGTTTCTATAATTGAAAATGACTTTTCTTTCTTGAAATATGTAGTCCACGGGCCATGATTGTGATTATTGGGTCGACAACGAATTGTTGGATGACCCCGACATAATGGTAACACTCAACAAAATCATCAGAAAAACGAACAGAGAAATCCTTTGCTTGATTGTAAGTAAAGATCAAAATCAAGAAACTAAAGAAAGGATAGAGCAGTTGAAGTAAGACTTTCAAAAATATAAGGTAATAACCATATCTTAAAGTGATTTTTTTTCGGTCATAAGTTCAATTATGAATGTTTCATGTTTATAACTTTTGCATTTTCTAATCAAAAAAACGTTTTCTTTCTTATATAGGATTTTTTGGCTCCGATTCATTCGGCTCCTGCAGTAGATGTTGGTAGTAGTCATGTTGCAGAGAGTACACCACAACGTCCAGCCAGTACGGGCCAACATATACTAGCTAGGCTATTCAACACTCCACCTACGATTGATCCCAGTCATACTCAGACTTGGTCCACACCTATAGCTGGGGACCGTGAGCATGACATAGCCCTTCAGCCAAAGGTGGCAGAGCCACACACAGGAGTTGGTGGCAGTGGAAGTGATGACATTGTCAGTTCATTTCCTGGATCGTCACGCGTTGCCAACATGGGAACAATTTCATGCACCTTTTTGGTGAATGAGAAAGGAGTTCCAATAAAGACATTAAAAATTCCAGGTGCTTTTAATTGTTTTAACCATTTGTTGTTGTATATCTGAAGAATATATCATCTTATATATTATTATTTTCTAATTAATGATCGTTTATTTTTTCATGTAGGAAAAAACGTGTTTTATAAACACTTGCATGACCATTCATTGGAAAGTTTTGGTCCCACGTTACGCACAAGGTGGAATTCTTAGAGTATTCACCTCAAAAAAAAATATTGGACTACCTTGAACATATGTTTGGGGTAGATACCTTTGACAAAAGCGAGGTCTCCAAAACGGTGGGCCTATATTTAAAATATATACGTGACATGTATAGGGTTAACTTGCAAAAGAACCCTAGGTATGAGCATCCACCCATTATTCCTGAGAGGGAATGGAAGGAATTCATTGAGGATGCAAAGGAGAAGATATTGCGAAAAGAAGGAAGAAATCCACCTGGTCCAGGAAGGTAAATTACAATTTGAATTCAATACTTTTAACTTTCTTTATTTTTAAATACAATTGCGGTATATAACATACTTGAAATTTTTTATAGGCTCCCTGACACTTTGAAAGCCACCAAGGCAAGGGTTGAGAAACATGGACAACAAAGACTAGGCCAAGGTGGCTATTTGAACTTACAGGCACGAATTGTAAGTAATCAAACATCTTAACAATATTATTAGTTATATCGTCTTCCAGGTTCCTAGTAATTCATGGGGCAACCAATAACAAAAATCAATACTCTTATGCAATGTAGGGGGGCGATTTTGGTACCAAATCCACTATGGAATACCTCCGGCTTGGTTACAAGTATGGATACCAAGATGTTATTGATCACCAAAAAAGCTTGGGACAGTCGCCAAGATGCGGTGTGCATGAGATGGTCTATTATAAAAATCTAACCACAATAACACAACTTCATTACCTTTAAAATACATTCTCGTTTGATATCGTCCAATAATTTTATATGTTTCTATGTTATTTATAGCAGGTGAGTAGCAATATTACTGAGCCCATCAATAGTATTGCAGAACAGTTTGTTGATAGTAGAGAGCAACCACAAGATGGTGCTTCCGTGCAGCCCCATGAAAGTGAGGTGCAACCTCCTGACAATGAGGTGTAGCCTCCTGAAAGTGAGGTGCAACTTGATCCTAACATAGCTGGGTTGGTGCAACCCCATGATGTTGTTTCACATGAGAGCCACGATGGTAATATGGATATATATTAATCATATATAACTTAATAATTTTGTACTTATGAATTTTGTGATTCTATTTTTTCTTTTTACTAATTCAATTATGATTCTCTACTTATAAATTTTGTTCTTTCAGTGATAGAGCTGCATGACATACATCAAGATCCTCTAACAGAAAAGGAGCACAGGGCAGGTAACTTATTACATTGCAGTCGTATTTTTTCTTATTAATGAACTAAATCAATCATATTCAATAACTTTCCCTATAAATTTAATAGTTTTTGTCGTTGTAGGCGATGACCTACATCTGGTGCCTCAACACCATGAGTACATGAAAAGGAGTTCAATTCATGCGAGAATGCAAGGATAATCAACAACAGAAGAGCACGCAGTAAAAGAAGATGACACAAATATTGATGAAATACTTAGGAAATTAGCAGCAAGTCGTGCAAAGAAAAAAAAAACCTAGTACTGATGTATAATATTATAATACCGATCATTTATAATTAAAAAAAATTCACATATGCCTGTCAATATTAAGGTCTTACATACCTTTTTTTTTTCTTTGCCTTTCAATGAGTTCTTGATAAATTTACTTTTCCGTGACATTTTTTGAATATTTTTAATGCATATTATCTAGAAGATAGTGTTATTTTGCTTTGCCTTTGACCATTTGACCCTTGGATTAGACTAGAAGGTATAAATTGTGTTCAGATTATGATTTGATGTTCAATTTCTATCAATGGTTATCTTCTTGATGTGATCTGAAATTTTTTGTTATATTTATATTATCTACTTTTTACCCTTATGTTTAGATCCGATCTGTAGTAAGCATATTGTGAGAAAAAATATTAAATTTATGTCTACTTCAGGTTTTACCCTAAATATATCAGTTAGATTGGGTATTGGGGAATTGAGAGGGATATGATGGGGGGGAGGGGCCATAAGAGCTTCCACCTTCACATGGTTGGCCCTGTTTAGTAGAGAATAAATTAGGAATTGGCTAATCTTGAACTAAACCTCTATTGATCCACCAGAGCAACAACAAAGCCAATGTTGACTTTGTTGCTGCTCCATCAGATCGAGGGAGGTTTGCTGCAAGATTAGACGGCTCCAATAAATTATTCTTGAAACCAAGAGGATCCCATTCATGAGTTATTTCTAGTTCTATAACTATCACGTTTGTAGTTTGTTCTCAGTGAGTAAGTCGATGTTTGAATCTAGGATGATGAGGGGCTACTCCAAAAAAAGGCTGATAAGGTGCTTGTAAGCATTGTCAAGGTATGTTCTAACATTCTCAATTTAGTGCATCTTAACATATAGTAAATAATTGCAGTTGAATAATTTTTTTTAAATACATATTTTATTTAATATTCTAGATTGTCCAATGTAGTGATCTATTATCTTGAGTAGGAATATCTTGGATGTTAAATATGCCCATTGAATAATCTTGGATTTTGTTGTCTTGTCTAGGTTTGTCCTAATGGAAAAACTATTGAGCATAAAGCAACTCATGGCATTGTAAATCGGAGGTGAAACTAGCAACAAATAAGGGGTTTGGTCTAGAAGTTTTAATTATATATATGTTGCATCATTGTTTTGAAGGGTGTATTTTTCTTTTATAATCACCAAAGTAATGTTTCATAAATCACATAGTTATATAATTTATTAATTAGCTATTGAAGGTTAGACAATATTTAGTGATTAGTTGGTTTTCAATTATATATGTTGGCCATATGTTGAAATTGCAAAACTTATTCTATTATATGGTCTAGTTATATATATTTCCTTGTTTCTCCTTTCTTCTTTTAAAACCCTATTTTTTATTTATTTTTTAATAGCGACCCTGTCCAATGTGCTCAAAGGCTATCAAGTTGTAGCACATCAATTTCTATTTTCTACACCGAAGTTGAGCTATAAGTGGCATTTGGATTTTGTAAACGATTTTGTGTTGATAAAAATCAATGATTGTTACAATGGTTTATTCTCAAGATTGTTTTGATTCGCCTCGGGGTAAATATATACTTCAGAGTTGGTAGCTATCGCAATTTTTGTGTTTGTAGCTAGAGTATGGTTATGGCCCTTATTTTTTATTTATATTTTAAATCCTCTTATGTTTGTCATTGGCGGTCTCGTTCAAGAGTTTTAATATTGACTCATTGTTATAACCCTAAATTGCACCACACATGATTACCTGGCATCAGGCCATCTCATATCCCTTCTTTGCCAAAACACTACTGAAAAACTCTTTAAAAAACCTCTTTTATAAAGGCCCACGTGCCCTACTCCATTATTGCACGCGTGTACATGCTGGATGACCTAAAATAGCCCGCGTGGACCGACAAATGCACGTAAAAAGGAAAGTTGCCGACATAACACAAAAGCTATGGGTGAGTTAATTGAAACTCCCAGCCATGCATGGCCAAGGGTTCATCCAAATACCTAGCTCCTTCTAGCCTATAAAAGAAGGGGTAGGGATCCCATTTGGAGAAGGAAAAATATAGCAAAGAAACTCTACCCATTTGGGTATTCCCATTGTCCCAACCCTTTAGCCTTCCTTGTGCCAAAGGAGATACAAAGAAAAGTAGTTGGAGGATAGTTGAAGAGGAGCCCAGGATCAGGTTCGCGGAGTGGTGGCTGGTCTCAACTTTTGTAAGTTGACTCATTCAAAGTACTAAAGAAAGTGCTTTTCCCATCCCAATTCATGAGTTATTCATAATTTGCTAAGTACATGTTTGAATGTATAACCCGTTATTCTATAGGTAGTATGCATGTGTAGTTGTTTCTTGTCTTATATGCAGGTCAATGTTGGAAAGGAGAACTGTGAACAAGTAATCAAGTATGACAAGGGATCGACATCGAATGCCCAGAACGAGGTAGGTTGATCTAGCCATTGCATTTACTGAAAAGAAATGGGATTTAAGTTTGGGGATGAGGGTAGAAAGTAAATTTTATCTAGGTCATATATGCATGCAAAGTCTAACCCTATTTGCTATTCCATAAGGAGATTTTCCTCACAACAGAATTGGCGACCATACTAGGGAGATCTCTAGGGTTCCTGGAATTTTATATAGTTTTTGAGTAGTTTAAAACACTAGTTTTTATTTCCTATTTTTACTTTTAGTTTTTCTAAGGTCTGAGCTAGTAGGGAGTCTGGTTTTCCATACTAGATTTCTCTATTATTTGCTTGACTATGTTTTTCGGGACCCACAGAGGTACACACGGCCTACATAAGGTCTGCATGCATGTACTCGTGCCCTACTCTGTTATATCCCACGTGTGAACGCTAGCTGAAGAAGTAACAATCGCGTGTAGAGTTCAGAGAACTTTTGAGGCAGTCATCCTCTTCCCTATCAGAATCACACATTCTCAGGGGTTTTCTGGAATTATGTCTGAGTCTTGTTTGTTTGCAGTCTTATCTCATATTTTTTTTCTTTATAAATGTTTCCTTACATTGTTTGCTTTTTCTGTTAAAAAAGAGTTTCCAAGCCTTCAGGAGGCTCTGGTTATCATTATCAGTGGTCTCTTCCTGGTTTGGTCTGTCTTTTTTTAGTTTTTCTCAGAGTTTAGAGATACATGCAGCATGTACTAGGTCAACCCGCGTGTACATGCCCTCTGTCTCTATACAACTCACATTCACACACTGGTTGTTGGATTAACAGTAGCGTGCTTGTGCAGGATAATTTCTGTTGAGGGTAAGGTAGTCATCCTTTCCCTTGATGAGAATTATACCTCTTAGGTATTTGAATCTCTATATTAGAATTCATTAGCTTAGGATTAATCCTACCTTTAGCTTGATTTTTTCTCATTTAAAATGTTGTCATAAAAATAAAAGAATTTTTTAAGGTTTTTAGACAAGTGTGAGAGTCATTTTTTAAAAATCGCTAGTGTGTAATTTTTGACCTGATTCTTTGCAATCTGCGATTAGGACAGGATTGTTTTTATTGGTTTTTGCTTGTTGGTATTTTTCCTTTTTTCTTTATCAAGCATTTAAATAATAAAAAAAAAAATCTCTTTTCATTTTCTTGTTTGGTTGAAGAGTGTGTTTTTGCATTATTAGCTAGGGAAAAGTCCTTTATTTCATACGTTTTTGCAGTTTACTTTGATCATAAGTAGCTTGTAGTCAAGTGAAATTTCTTTTGAGTTTGTTGTCCAAAATATTAGAAAAGTTAAAAAAAAAAAAAAAAATTGAGAAGTTGTTGAAATTTTGCATTAAGAAAAAATTTTGTTTCCATCTTTTTACTCATTTTTTCTTTCATATGTTACAAATCATTAGTTTCACTTCCATACCCCTTAACATAAGAAAAATCCATAAAGTTAACGCTAAAATATAAAATTTATTAGACTTTCATGTTTGTAGAGTTAACCAACTAGTTCAGGATTAGGGCCTTGGATTATGTTGGAGAGGAAACTCTTCAAGGCCATTTCAAACCAAACATTGGAGTCTGAGTTAAGGAGTGTCTAAGTCCAGTATTGTGGAAGTTATCCATACCCCCCTCTAAAACAAGGGATAAACACGAGGTTGCATGCAGAAAGGTAGTGGAGATAACCCCTCCAAAGCTGGACCAATCGTAGTGGAGAACACATATAGAGGGCTTCTCTTGGGATTCCGTCGTTTTCATTTTCCATGGGGATTCATGGGTCTCCAATCCATTCGAGTTGCTCAGTTGTCTTCTGAACCATTTTCTCTTGATACCCTTGACAGGTTTCGGGCTCGATACCCTGCTCATTGTGGTCTACCCGACTTTCGACTGTACTCGCCTGGTGACTGTTCGCACACTCGAAACCTAGTTGCCAATATTTTTTAGGGACATACACAGGTGACTATGGGGGTATACTGTGGTACCTAGGATAGACATCATGCCACTCTTTTCAGATTATACTTGGAGGTTTCTTCCGTGTTCGAGTTGCACATGCACCGGTAAGTTTCTCTAGTGTTGGTTGTTGTAAATGTTCTTCCAATTAATTTAGTGTTTGCCTGTCTTATCTTCTAGGGAATTTTTTAGTGTGTGTTACTTTTGAACATTTAGAATACTGTAGTGTGTCTTTTATATTCTCACACAGTGGAGGATCACGATCTCTACCGGTCATGAAGGCTTCTTGGCCTGTCGCCATTTACACTAGAGCCACCCCCGCCACCATTAAGGTGAAAGCTAGACCAACAAGGGTCTTTTGAAGCGATAGGGTTACAAGCCATTGTGCCTGACCAACACCCAGAGGAATCAACCATGTTGGACCTTGAGCCAACCACTCTTGGCCCGATTGAAACTCAAACCACTCATTTCTTGGCACCTTTCATCGTACCAATTCAATTTTATGAGCACCAAACAATGTTGCACACAACAATGGAAACAAATGTTGTTACTCCTTCTGGGAATTCTTCAATTACCACTACGGTTGTCACCACAGGAGATTTTTCACCTCCTAACCCACCATCATCAGTCTGAGCCACCATGGTCTCGACCGCTTCTACATTGCACAGTGGTCCGATCCCGTCTTTGGTGGCGGCCACAACTCCTTTCACACCAAGTGCAACAGGCCCTCTGTTCTCATACGGGATGCCTAGTTCAAGTAAAAGTCCTTTACTTTCGTACTCCACTTTACAGACTTTAGGTCTGGGCATAGGGAGCTCTAGCGCTCCTCTGCAAGGTCACATGGGGGGTAGTCCTACTCCTTTTAACACTTTCCCTTATGGAGGAGGTCATATCCCTCCTTTGTCCCCTTCACTCGGCGGCTCGCATCAGCCATCCGCCAAGAAACCTACACACAATAGTTTATTTGGAACGGGGAGTCAAGAACAACCTTCGCATAGTACGCTAGTAGGTTTGACACCATTTTCTTTGAACAGAACGTTTGGTAACAACACCTTCTCATCAACCACTTTCCCGACTGGGGCCAACCCCATTTTTGGACAATCTACTCCTATGCAGGGTCCTATTCCTGCACAGGGGGAAAACCTAGGAACTTCTTTCGCATCGGGACCTTGGAATTCTTGGCAGGGATCCATTCCCTCGTCCAGAATGTCGATCTAGGGTAATTCTTTCCATAATCAATGGAACCTTGGACAAACTACTATGCCCATCCCCACGGGACCGCCATGGGGCAATCCTTCCCAGAGTCCATCGAATATAATGCATTCCCAACCATCTATGTCCTATTTGGGAAATTATCCAATGATGTCTCCACATATGAAAAATCCGTATGCTGGCGAGGGACATGGTTTCTACCAAAATCTAGGTCAGTAGCCAAACTTTTCCTAGCAACCTAGTGTCGGTCAAACTCCAGGCCCCTTTTTTCTAGGTTATAACCAACAACCCAAACTACCTTTCCTAGCGACTTTACACTTGTCAGATTTGACAAGGTTGTTGAATGACCCTATTTGTCATGATCCGCGTTGGCCTCCTATGCTGACAAAGTTGCCTTTGGAAATTCCAATGTTCTAAGCCAAGCCTAACGAATATCCAAGTGATCATGTGACTACCTTCCATCTTTGGTGCTCATCTAACTCATTGAAATATGACTCCGTACAATTGCGATTGTTTCAACATACTCTCATTGGGAGTGTCATGAAATCGTACATTGAGCTCGATCGCTCAAGATACTCTTCCTTCAGAGAGATGGCAATGGCTTTCCTAAACCATTTTCAGTTACCTGTGAGATGCGACGCTGGCACAGAGTTGCTGGCCAATTTCGAGCAGACAACAGCGGACCATATATCTGATCACATTCAAGAATGGAGATGTCGGAAGAGTCTCATTAACATACCAGTCCCACCAACATTCCTCCTTGAGTGGTTCCTTAAGTCTTTTGTCCGACAGTTATCCAAAGACGTCACAACGTCGAATGTATTCTTCGAAGAAGGTGCCATCATGAGAGCTCAACAATTTGAGCTCATATATTCTCAGTCTGATTTATTATATAACATCTTGCTAGATGTGCCACGCTCAATACTGGATAAAAATAGATAGAGAGTTAGACCACATGCCGATGGTATTGTTGGTTCAAAACACACAAATCCCGTTGAGAAATTGACGAAGCAGTTGCAGCAGTTATCTATACAACACACAATGGCCAGCCAAACCACTTCTTTGGCTGCTCCCCCTACCCAAACGTCAAAAGTACACACAGTGTAGTCAACTAACCCAAAGGCCACCCAACAGCCTGAAGGAAAGAAAAAACAATGAAAGAAGGGTAAGGGGGATAACAAACCCACCGATAATGCTGGCGGGGACAACACTGAAAAATGGAAGGCGAGAAATCCATGCAACTTGTGCGTGGAAGACCACCAAACCCATCTATGTCCTCGACTTGCAGAGGCCCAAAAATTTGTCATGCAACAACAACAAGCGATGTTGACCAATCCATTTCAACATGGGAAACATGTAACTCAATCCTCTACAAGCATAGAAGGGGGCATCCAAGAAACCTATCCACCTCCGAACAACCCCACATCTGTGAACATATATATGGTTAGAGGTGATGCTTTTATATCGACTAGAGCACACGACTATAGTAAACCAAGCACTTCTGAGAAGGGTAAAGAAGTTGACCTCCCATCTCTTCCTCTACAGATTGAGAAGACGTTGGGAGAAACAATGGCATGCATTCCAAAAGGTGCATTTAAAAAATCTTCTCATAACCCAAACACAAGGGCCGCCCAAAACTACTCTGTGGTGGAGGATTTATCACAAACCCCTTGTGCGATTTCCGCTTTGGAGGTCCTCCAAAGCTTCCCTTCCTAGAGGAAAGCCTTGTTAACTTCTTTAGGCTCTACTGAGACTTGTAATCCAGGTACAATCATGTTGGATACAATCAACTTAAAACCTCATCTTCCTTACCACGTAGCATTTCAGATAGTAGTGGCTTATCCCACAAAAACTTTTACATAGAATATCTTTCGCACGATGGTTGATGAGGGCGCCTCGACATGCATTATGTCATTGGCATGTTGGAAGGCCATTGGACAACCCATTTTCTCTCCATCACCTACTCTCTTCACCCCTTTCGACGATCTTTCTTTCCGACCACATGGTATCATTCCTTCTTTCCCCGTCCAGTTAGGAGGGAAGACCGTGTGCATCAAAGTTGAGGTAGTCGATGTTCCCCTCGACTATAACCTCTTGTTAGCAAGGAGTTGTACTTATGCTATGAAATATGTGGTTTCTACAGTCTTCTGGGTCTTATTTTTTCCACACGAGGGTCGGATAGTGACCATTGATGAATTGCCTTTCTCCAGACTTGACCCTGCTTTGGGGGCATCCACGGTCCCCATGATTAATAATCCTCAACCAGGTGTCGTTAACATAGGGGTTGGTTTGTGCCCATATTTGATGGGTACCTTAGATTACCCACCCCCTCAAGGCAATATCAAGTTTATATCCAATCACCATAAGGTTGATATTTTTCAATTTTCATCATTTTGCACAACTTACTTCAAGGATCCGTGGATACTTCCTTCCCCATCGGCCACGATGGATGAGACAGGGCACCTAGGCATGTCCATGCCCTTGTCTACAGCTGAAGTAGTGTACTCTTTAGTCCAACAAGCTTCAACTAACACTGATTCGACTCCTGCACAAGAGTTAGATCCACTTCTAGAGCCTATTTGGGCTCAGGGTTCTCTCGCTAACACCGATTCGTTAGACTTAGTCTTGCCTTCTAGCAAAGAAGTAATCGAAGCAATGACTAGTCCGAACAAACCTTGGGAATATCTTCATCACAGATCATATTTTCTCCCAGAGTTAAGCAGAATCGAAGAAGGAGAATTCACCGTGACCATGACAGGAGATCAATCGTGCCCTATCAATCTCCTAGATACACACGAAATTTATGCTAAGGGCAATATGGAAACTATCACTGAAACTGTATCGATCAATATCTCCCGAAACCCTCACATCGTGGAGAATGTCGTCGTCGGATTGGATTTCTCCCTTGAAGAGATTCAAATCTACATAGATCTTTTCAAAGAATTTTGCGACGTTTTTTTCTGGTCTTACGAGGAAATGCCAGGCATCGATCCAAGAATAGTTGAACATGAAATCAAAATGTATCCTAATGCCAAGCCAGTTCGGTAGAAGCTTCATCCAGTTAATCCTAAGAAAGAAGCGTCCATTAAGGTTGAGGTTGATAAAGTGCTAAAAGTCAGGTTTATATATCCTATCCATTTGACCCAATGGGTGTCAAATCCCGTGCCGGTCAATAAAAAACATGGCACGATTCATGTATGTACCGATTTCCATGATTTGAACAAGGCATGTCCCAAAGATAAGTTTCCAGGACCATTCATCGACCAGATCATTGATGAATGCGCTAGTTGCAAAGCCTTTTCTTTCATGGACAGTTTTTTGGGATATAATCAAATACAAATCAAACCTGAAGACCAACACAAAACGACATTCATTTGTCCTTGGGGTACATTCTCATATCGTAAAATTCCTTTTGGTTTTACAAATGTTGGAGCAACCTTTCAGCGAGCCACGTCTCTTTCTTTCCATGACCTCAAGCATATAGTCGAGGCCTATCTAGATGATTTAGCATCGCGATCTCGCAAGAGAATGGGTCATCCCATACACCTTCGACTTATCTTCGAACGTTGTTGCTACTTTCGGATTCGCTTGAATCCAAATAAGTGCAGCTTCTACGTAACGTCAGGACGTTTGTTAGGTTTCATCATATCCACAACAGGGATCATGGTTGATCCTCTCAAGGTGGACGAAATTATCCAGTTTCCCCCCCCCACGCACAATCCTTCAACTTTAGAGTCTACAAGGCAAGGCGAACTTTTTACAATGCTTCATCTCCAACTATGCTGAAATCACCAAGGGATTTCTGCGCTTACTGAACACAGACGTTCTTTTTTACTAGGACGATGCCGCTCAACGCTCTTTCGATGCATTAAAACATGCCCTCACAACTACCCCTCTGCTCTGGCCACCTAACTATAACAAATATTTCTTCTTATATCTGGTTGCAGCAGAGTCAACCATTGGCATTGTTTTAATTCAGGAATATGACTTGTTCTCAGAAGACGTGATCTATTACCTGAGCTGAGGCCTCGTAGGACCGGAACTCAATTATTCTCATATCGAAAAACTTGTGTTGGCAGCAGTTCATGTTGTTCAACGGTTCTGTCATTACGTTTTTTTTCGCAAGACCACCATCATTGATGTCGTGACTCCATTCCAGTACATGTTGACATGATGAGTAATAGGAAAAAAAATCAGTAGATGGATAGTCATCCTCCAGGAGCTTGACTTAGACTTCATTTCAGCAAAGTCCAAAAAGTCACTGGTCTTCGCATAGCTTATTTCAGAACTTCCAGTTGAGTCAAGTGACGTTGTGCCTGAAGAATTGCCTATCTGGGGAGATATGTTTTTTATCACATCTTCAGATCCCTGGTACGGAGATATACTTATCTATCTCCAAACTTTGAAGTGCCCCACTTCTGCTTCTCGTGATGAGTGTCGACATATATACCATCAGGCTAAGAATCATCTCATACTTGATGATACGTTGTATCAGAGAGGCGTAGACTGCATCCTATGTCGATGTCTCACTCATGAGGAGGCAATTATCATGCTTAACGATTGCCATATCGGATCTTGTGGCGGTCATTTTTATGGTTTGTCAACAACCCAAAAGATTCTACGATAAGGTTACTTCTGGCCAACACTTATCAAATATTGTATCGAATCAGTCAAGAAGTGACATTCATGCCAAATCTTCTCTCAGAATATGAGGGCACATCTCTCTCCCATGTTTCCCGTCATCACAGTTGGACCCTTCACCAAGTGGGGGATTGATTACACTACTTGCAACCCCCCTTCAGCAAGGGGGCACCGCTATATCATCGTATTTGTAGACTACTTCACAAAGTGGGTCGAAGCTATGCCAACATTTAAAGATGATTGAGAGACTGCAACTCTCTTTTTATTCAACTAGATCATAGCAAGGTTCGATGTCCCGAGGGAGATTATTACTGACCATGGCAGTCACTTTCAGAATCAGATGATGACCAAATTAACATCAAATCTTGGGTTACAGAAAGAACATTCATCACCCTACTATCCTCAAGCCAATGGGCAGGTGGAAGCTGTAAACAAAACTCTTAATACTATTCTACAGTGAACTATCAACTCAACCAAGTCAAATTGGCATTTGATGTTATACTCGGCATTATGGGCTTACCGAACACCTGTTAAGACTGCAACCAGTTTCTCACCTTTTCAACTCGTTTACGGGCTGGAGGCAATCTTGCCCATCAAATGTCAGATCCTGTCTCTAAAATTGGTAGTACAATTATTTCCAAAAACTTCTCCACTCGAATAACGGTTAGTGTACCTTGAGCAGCTCAATGAACAACATCGTGATGCAGGCCTGGCTAACGAGGCTCACAAACATAAGTTCAAGTGTCAATATGGTAGGTCCATTTTTCCTCAAATTTTCTCTGAAGGTGACCTTGTCCTAGTCTATGACCAAGGATAAGGACCCCCTGGGGGCTGGCAAATTCAAACCCATGTGGTTCGGGCTTTTCATCATAAAAGAGGTAATAAAAAAGGGCACCTATCGTCTGGTTGATTTCGAAGGGAATTCTTTGGCAGAGCCTAGAAATGGTCTCTACCTCAAGAAGTATTACTCATAGGTAGGTCACTGTGGGTAACTTTTTGTAACATATGTATAGTCTTTGTACTATTACTTTTTAGTTTCTTTTAAGTTCTATGGATGTGTCGTTGATATTATCTTTCGTCACTATGGAAGATGTCAAGTGATTCTAAGGTGTTCATTGGGTATGCAGACGGTGCTAATTGGCACAATTGGAGGCTTGCCTCCGCATCTTGGGTAATCTTCACACCTCAAGGCCAGTTGTTATCTTCTGGAGGTATATGCTTAGGTGACACCACAAATAATGTCGTCGAGTATAGTGCAGTTATTGAATTTCTTTGTGACGCTTTGTCATTGGGTATCTCTCATCTTCGGGTCTATCTTGATGCTCAACTAGTTGTGTCTCAGTTAAACAGAGTGTACTGGGTTCATGATCCAACTTTACACCGATGATTCCTTAGGGTACGTCTCTTAGAACGAAACTTTGATTATATTACATATTTTCATGTTCCTAGGAGATTAAACCGAGTTACAGATACTCTAGCTAATCAAATTTTAGATTAGCATCTTGCACACATATGAAAGAACATTAACATAAGACTGTAAATACGTTATTTGTACACATGATCCATAAGACACAAAAGACCAAAAAAACATATATAATATCATAAAGTAACCAGAGTACATAGATGGACGCAAGTGCCTCAAAAGTAGGACCAATAACGAGTCACAGGGTTTATGCCCTCAAACAATATATACAAGTAGTGCTCATGGCATGTAAAATGTGTAAATAGGTTTAGGGCCTATGGGCCCTATTATACTAGTCCACAGCATGGGCTAAATGCCTAAACAATCGGACTCACGTCCAAGGTGCCCCCACTACATGAGGCTACATGGATGGCGGAAGGTCCTCAATCTCTTCCATCAGGACTGTGCGAGTGAGTGGAGTAAAGTTCCTCTCAACTCATCTAAGTACCCTCTCAGCCTCCCTGGCTGGGAGGTCTCTTGCTACCACTGGTCCCCCGACAGCGGTGGTTGTGGCCCTTGGCCGAGGACGACGCCTGTTCCTTGCATAATCGACAGGTCGCACTAGTCCCACGTCTGCACACAATGAATACATATCCATCAAATACTCTAGCATAACAAAAACAAAATATGATATATACAACAAAACAACATAAAAATTACATATAAAACAAAAAAAACTACAAAGGTGGAGACTTACCCATCTCCCCTTGCACCTCACTAGGAGGAACTGGTATCTCCGGGTCTCTTGAAAAATCAATATCGACATAGGGGTAGTCCTCTATAATCAGGATCTGTCGTGACAGCCATGCAAAAGAGTCATCATCGAAGGACTCATTGGTCCTTCCACCACCCTATCATGGTAGTAATACTGCCCATCTACACACAACAGGAAACGAGGCATGATGTCCTTGTACCACTACCCGAGGACTAAAACTCAGAACTCTCTCGAAAAAGAACGAACACAAAATAGTCCTGAACCCGAAGTTCCTCTATGTCTGCTAATGGAAATCTATCAATTGCCTCTTCATACACTACAGTAGTGAAGTACTCCAGTCAAAAATTTGTGCATTCAAGCACTGAACAACATAGTTCATATCTGCATTGGATGCCTGATGCAAGGCTCTTGAATCGATAATCCACCCAATGAGCAATAATAACGCTTACAACAATAAGTTAGTGATATTTCTTATAGGCACCTGGGAGCTCAAATGGTTTTTCCTAGACTCACAGTGCAGGGATATCGGTTCCACTATGTTATGCAGCCTCGACGGAAACGTCCTGAAGTTGACTGGTTCCCCTCTCCTTGAGAGGCTAGTCAAACAGTAGATATCCTCGGTGGTGGGAACCAGTGATTGCCCCTTGTTGGCATCCAATTCAGATTTTTATATTGTCCTTATAAGATGCCTACACCAGTGTTTTGCAAACTTTTATTTTCTTCGCAATCCTCGGAATAAAATAACACCATTATTTTTGCGCTATTTGCACACCTGCCTTTGTTCTTTTTTTCACGACTGCAAGCATGAAAACTTTGATTTCGAAGTCATATTAAAAATGTCACTGGATCGTTATGATCACTCTTTTCTATATGTTCATTGCGCTTCCAATTTAATTATGGTTATACAATTGGCAAGACCCCAAGATTCCTTACTCATTTCGCATTTTTGTTGTTAATATGATTTCAATTTTTATGAGGCTGTGATGATTTCTTAAGGATTGTGATTCAATCGTTGATTTATTGGTGGTTTGATGTACTTTGATCAAATTCGTTGGGACCTTGGTTTCATGAAAACTCATTGACGTTGTGGTTAGACCCTTGGTATAAATCATTCATACATATTTGATATGATCGAACCCTTGGTGTTGATTTCAAATCATTGTTTTGGTTTTAAAACTATGCTAAAACTATTGATTGCGCAAATATTTGGTCGACTTACCATAGATTTCATTGATTGTTTGAATGGCATGGTTTTTAACATATGAAATATACTCTGTTCGAACCCTTTCCCATGAGCTATTGACCCTGCGTATACTCTGTTCGAACCCTTGCCCGAGCACCCTGCTTACCATGTTCTCCCGTCTATGGTGCCTGTGGTGCTCATAGAGCCAAACGGTAGCCAAACTCTGTTTCTATTCGATAACACCCGTAAGGATTTAGAAAATAGTGGTTGGATGGTGTTTATACAAAGGTTCGAGGGTTTCAACCTTTCATTTTCCCAACAATTCTCCCTCACCTTCGACGGGTGCAGGGCTAAAGTCGGTGACATACAACTCAAGCTCAATGAGGAATTCATAAGCTCTACTATAGGACTAGCAGCTACAGGCCAAAGATGGTTTAAAAACTCCAAATTAGATGAGGTGTCATGGCCATTATTATTCACATCAAGAAGGATTGTTTCCTGTGATAAAGGTATGCCTATCACTACCCTCAAACCCAGGTGGCACGAACTTTTGGTAATTTTTAAATAGTTTGTGACCTGTGAAGGTCGGTATGGCTTGGTAGTTTTGTATCACCTCCAGTTATTGATGAATTTCATGGGCTACCCTTTGAATATGCCACATTACTTCTTGCATAGTCTTTACAATATGTCTAAGAGATTCAAGCATGAGAAGGCTGATAGCAGCCTTTTTCATCACGGCTTGATTAAACTCATTATCGTTCACCATTTGAGCCTTCATGGTGATAATTGGAAAGCCTTCCTATCTAGGAATGGCTTTGCCAATCCAGAGTCTGCTCAAATCGACAAGGTTGTGGTCAGTGAGTCTTTGGTTGGGCCAGCCGTGCCACTTCATATCCTTTTTCCCCCTGTCAAACCCTTGGATTGCCCTGACATAGATCTACCCTATGCCATAGCCAACCCATGTACTAAAGACAAGACTGAGGCTATTAATAAGCATGTGAGGAGAAAAGGTAAGAATGATACTACTGTCAACAGTAGGGGAAAGAAAAATGCCCGATTGATATCGTGATTTGCCCAGAACAAGCCTAAACAAAACATCAACCAAAAGCCCATAGTACTGAGCGAGGACTCGGACTTCGATATTGAGCGTTTCCTAGCTGAGGAGTACCCCTATTCCCATGGCCTATGCTCTAAAGAACCCTATGACTATGTCTCTAACTTACCCCCATCTCTCAAAAACAACCCAAACTACCCAGGAATCAAGCTGCACAAGGAAACCCCTGGTAATCTGAACAAACCTTCATCTGTGATGCCAAAACCTGAGCAACCATCATGCATCTAATGTAATGCTTGGATAGAGAGTTATTACACCGACATTCCCTTGTTGCAATCAAAGATCAAATCATTAGAAGAGCAAGTTACAGCGCTGTCAAAAGAAAGAGAAAGGCTTCAAGCCAATGAGAATAAACAAAAAAACACAGGTTCAATTGTCTTCAGGAACGTCGAGGCAGCAATGGCCTTCGTCAATTCCAAGTTATCATGATCGAAGGCTTTTCTTATTGTTCAGGTATGAATTTCAATATTAATTTCATTTTATGAGTTGGTTTGAATTAATAAAACCGATTCGATTTTCTTTCAATAGCTCTGTTCGTTTTGATTCAAAATGATTCTGTTACTTTCGTTTGACCAAAATAATTTTGTTATGAATCATGAGTGGGAAATTTGTTTGCTAAAATCAGACACAGCTATGATTTAGTTAATGAGATTTTCTGATTGATTTTTTTTCTATTTTGTTTAGATTGCTTTTTGAAACAATTCTGTATGGATAGTCGATTGAGGTTTGATTTCGGTTAAGTTCTTTTTGTTTCTAAACAATCTTGATGACTTTGATTTACTAGAAGCGATTCTTTTTAGTTTTCTCATTTGGATTATGATTGCATTCGACCTGTATAAAAGATTGGTTTGCTAAAATCTTGTGGTGATTGATACAATTTTTCATAACGATTGTGTTGGCTCCAAACTGTTTCGATTTGTTCCTGTTTGATTTGATTTGCAAACGATTGTTGCGTGTCTTGAGTTAGCATGATTACTTGTATGAGTTGGATTGGTATCGAAAATATATTTGATGCTGCTCTGTTAGTTTTGATTTTCAAAAAACGATTTTGTCAACCTCAGATTGACATATTTTGTCTCTGTTGAATTCGTATGAAAAACTTGGCTAATAGTCCATTTTGAAATTGATTCAAGTGATGATTTCATTGGTTCCCCAACTATCAATCGATTCTTTCTTCTCCCAATTGGCAATAACAAACGTTTGACAAATCCCACATATCTTGTTATGAATTGATTAATTCAATTACGATTTCATTTACTCTCAAATTAGCCTAGAAGTTTTGATTTGAATGATTCGTTTGGTTTCCAATTAGAAATTAAATATTTGTTTAATAGTTTGAATATAACTATTTAAGTTTTGGATTGATTTTAAACGATTTTGTGCTCAAATTAGACCAACTACAGAATCGCCATATTCTGTAGCTAGTCTTAGAATTTTGATTTTTGTTAATTTTACCAATAAAATATCACCTAAACTTGTCTATTCTTGTCCACTTTCAGGTGCATACGAATTTCAATGACCAATTGGCATGCTGTGGAAGTTTGAGAGATGTTTTTGTGATACAGTTTTGTTATAGGTTGTTAGCTTTAGTCAGACTTGGGAGATTATCCCCAGATTTTTTGTAAACTATTTTTACAATTCCCACAAGGATGTTTTACCCTGTGGGAGGTCTTTAAATACTTGTTAGTTTTTGTGAGAATGATCATCATCACTGTTGGGAGAACCAGACTATGGATTTATAATAATACAGACTAGGATGAAAGTTGATTTCTTGTAACAACTTTCTCTTTCAATATATCAAACTTTTGTTTCAAGTTTTTCTGCATATAAGTTTGCAATTAATTATCGACTACTTTAGCTATCATGATTCATTGCATGTTGATGTGATTTGATTTATATGTTGTCCATATCTGATCTCTCTTATTTAGAAATACAACAATCACTTTATTTCAATTTAATGAATACAGGTTTATCTTTTTCATTAATTGAATTGTTTTGCACAAATTGTTGCACACAGATTTATCTAATTGTGATGGTTTGTAAATCATAAAATTGTTGTTATATTTTATGTCTTCTTTGCCCTGTCATTCATATTTGAAGAGAACAACTTCTTCTTGTTTACAAGAATCTCATGGATAATCTGGTTTGGGTTTCCTCCCACCAAACAACTGAATCAACTTTTATACACAAGACAAACCTGAAGCGTTACTTGTTATTTGATAGTTAATTTATTAGTGTTATTTAAGTAGTTTAGATAGATATATATATATATAGTTTAGATTCTTAGTTAGAATTATTATTTTAGTTGCTTAGATTAGATAGTTTTTATTTAATTTATTTCCCATAAAATTATAAAAATCAAAAAACAATAGTTTCGCTGTCTAAGGACAGTTTACAAATGATTTTTGCAGGTTTTCATTTAAATCTGTAATCTGTAAATATTGTATATTTGTAATTGAATATAATTCTATTGATAATTGAACATTTAATTTTATAGGATTATAGTTGTATGATTTAGGTAATAGATTGTATATATGTAGTTTAGATTTGTTTATTAATTTGTTTTAAATATTGTTTTCATTTAGATTAGTTCCTTAGAGTAGTTTTCATTTGTTTTCCTATCATTTAGATCGGCCAACGGAGCCGCTAAACCCGTCAGGGTGGGTCATCCCAAACGGCTTGGGTTATTTAGACAACCCCATACCAGATCCACTCTTCTAGTTGACGAGCGTTCATTTTCGCCAGTCAACAAATGGCACTAGAAGGAGGGCCTGAAATTTATTAATGGAATGAGGCGGTCGTAAGACTCCTCCAACACCTCATCGCTCACCTATAGTGACAAGAATTCATTTGAATGAAAACATTCCCCGTCAAATAGCAACCACATCAAACGACGATCCACGGATCACAGTTGAGCCAACAACCCCAAATCCTACAGGTGGTGACATACAAGAGATTGTCCGCCAATCTCTCATAAGAACACATATTTCCTTAGCCCATTTGAGGCAACCAAATCAACCATTGGACCAACCTTTAGATTTCTCTGATATAAGAGAACAACTCGGAGGCACTAACCTCACTGTGAACCCTACAGATCCAATCCCCACTCCTACTGCAGGAGGATCTGGAATACCTCCCTCACCACCTCCATCATCCCCTTCTTCTTCGGGAGAAGACTCTTCTGACGAAGGCAGTTCCGCTTCATAGCCTTCCACACCGATTACACCAATGTCCAACCAGAACAATCCAGCCAGACCTTGGCTCGACCAAGATGCGGTAGCCATACCTGGAGATCAGCATCCCTTACCCAAACATCCGGAGAAGTGGCTACCCAAATTTGACCTTGACTCTAAACAGATCCCTGAAGATCACATTAAAAAGTTTATGTTAGCCATAAGACTCCGCAATGTCGAGCATGAAGACATAGTCTGTAGGTTGTTCCCCTATACTTTCGAGGGCAATGCATCTACATGGTATTTTTCCCAACAACCCCATACCATTACGTCTTGGGAGAAATTTGAATCATGCTTTCTGGAAAAATTCGGAGACGGTAAGCCTCCGAAAGTCCTAGTCATGGAGCTTTCTAACTTAAGAATGAACCCAAAAGAGAAAGTTAAAGTCTTTAATAAAAGATTTTTAACACTTACGAACTGGATCCCTATAGATTCCATGCCAGCCGAGAATCTTATCATAGCATACTATACTAAAGCCTTGCATCAAAGTATAGCCATTTGGGTTAAACGATCTAAGAAAGCCATGTTGTTAGAGGCCTTCGAGGAGGCCAACCAGATTGAAAAAGACATACTTAGTCTAAAAGACGCTACTAGCAATGAAATAGAAACTAGTTCATCTTCCAAAAAGAAGATTGAAATCCTCCCTAGACCTGCTCAAAATAAGGCACAACCTGAAAGCTATGGTTTAGAAAACTTAACTAAAGTTGTTCAAAAACTGTCAAATCAAGTTATAGATTTGAAAAGGATGGCCGAAGAAGCTTCTCTGAGCAAAGGGCCTTACAAACCCCCATTCAGGAAACCTTTTCCCACCAACCGACCTAATCCAAATACCGAGGGTCTTAATCTTGAAAGTCTGCATTACGCCCTTCAAACAATTCTATAAGCCCAGGATAACTTGATTCCTCCTGAGATTCTTGAAGAGGTAGTTGAAAAAGAGACAGTTCAAGAAGAAGAATCTTCTCCAAACATTTTTGGACACTTCTCAGATAGCATTTTTCAAGCTAACTTCGAGACAATACATCCCTATAATACTAGGAGTAAGACAACAAACAAACCTTCTTCCGAAAACACCACGAATTTTCCCCCAAATCAATCTAAACCAGCTGAGACTAAACAGAGTCATGTAAACCCCAACTTAGATTATGATTTAGTTGAAGATCTTAAAAAGTTAAGGGATAACATTTATGTTTATGAGTTATTGAAATTTCCATTTCTCCTACAAAAAATGTTACAGAATATCACAGAGAATGGAAAAAATGGTAACACAAACAAGGTTGTTCAGAACAAAGTTCCCCAGAAGAATTCCACTAAGAATAATCCTGATCCTCAAGACAAAGGAAGCCTTCCTAGAAATAATGTAAATAATGTAGATAAACTAGCTTTAGAAATTGCGAGTAAAAAGCCACAAACTACCACCCTTAGTACTCGCAGAAATGTACCTCCATTTTTGTTAACTTTCGAAATCTTTAATAGAAATGTGCACAATTGTATGGTAGACTCAGGAGTGTCATCCAATGTAATGCCATGGTTTGTGTGTCAGAAGATTAACGCTGAAGTTGAACCATCCACTTTAAAAATCATCCAACTTGATCGAACCAGTGTTAAAGTTGTAGGCGAATTAAGGAATGTGCTTATAAGATTATCGTCTAACCCTAAAGTTCATCAAGTTATTGATATTATTGTTGTGGATATTCTAGAAGTGTATGGTCTATTTTTAAGCAGGGACTGGTCAGAGCAGCTACACGGCTATTTCATGACAGATTGGTCCCACCTGTGGCTCCCAGAGAATGGAAAGCCCAACAAAATCAAGGTAAATCGTGAATGCTACCTTAAGTTCATGGTCACAGATTTGAATGATCCCAACGAACCATTTACACCTTCTGTTGATTCACCCGAAATACAAGGGATGGATACCTTTTTCAGAAATTTCATGGTTGAGGCTTAAGCTGTCACCAACCCAGAACAACAGTCCAAGATTGTAGCATATGTTTAGCCACCAACTTCTACACAATGGTATAATAGACCCGATAAAAATCAAATTTGGTCTTTTTATTTTGACGGGTCAAAATCCAAAGAAGGAGCTGGTGCAGGCTGCGTTATTATCGATCCGGCAGGTAACAAAACATTGATTGCATGTAGGTTAGAATTTGAATGTACTAATAACACAGGAGAATATGAGGCTTTACTGCAGGGTCTCATAAAATCTTTAGATATGAACATTCAAAACTTGACTGTCTTTGGCGATTCTAAAATCGTGGTTAGACAGGTAAGAAATTCTATCCACTTTCTGTCTCCGCATCTTAAAATATACCAATCTGAGGTATGGAATTTAATGAATAATTTTTCTTCTTTCAATATAAATTCTATTCCTAGATTGAATAATTCTGAAGCAGATCTATTAGCTAACGTAGCTTCTAAACTCTTTCCTGCAGAAGGCTTGTCCCCAGACGCATTCTCTGTTGAAATGTTGTTCAGGCCATCCGTTCTCGACAACATCACGAATTGGAGAGTCTTCGACGACGATCAACAAATTGTTAGCTTCCTACATATGGAAGAAAATTTTCAAGGCGCGGTGATAGACGAATGCACTCACGACGACAATTTGCGCGATTTCACGGTAATACCAGATCCGAGAACTCCTGAATCTTCATCGGAAATGGTAAATTTGATCCCTAAATCTGTACTTAGATTAGAGAAGTTTTATGATCTTCAAGATAAATTCAAAAAATTGGTTAACTGTAAAACCAATAGTTCCTCTTTATCATATGAAAAAGTGAACTTAGGAACTAATGACAATCCACAGTGCATTAATTTAGGGGTTGGGTGTTCTGAACAAGAAAATATTGCATTTATTAAATTGTTTAAAGAATTTAAAGATGTATTTGCGTTGATGTATGATGACCTTAAAACTTTCAACCCTAACATCATACAACATGTCATTCCTATGAAACCCCAAACCTTACCCTTTCAACAAAAATTAAGAAAAATGCACCCTAAGCTCAAACCGACCGTCAAAAAAGAATTAAATAAGCTCCTAAATGCTAAGATAATTTTCCCTGTTAGGCACACTCAATGAGTTTCTAACCTTGTCCCTGTCCAGAAGAAAAGCAGGGAAATTCGATTATGCATCAATTTCTGAAACCTTAATAGAGCGTCTGGTAAAGACAACTACCTTGTCCCACCTGTTGGTCACTATAATTGCTTAATTAATTTCAAACAACCAAGTGAAACATAAATTATCAACCCAGGGAAGTCTTTTGTTTCAAAGATAGCTGCGCACTATATATGCTCAATTCCAAAAGCACTTAGTGTTGTAGTAAA
>ML796070.1:218821-269673 GCA_009831015.1 Picea engelmannii
CATTCAATGAGGCCACTTTCAACAAATGGTATGACTAGATGATTAGAGTTACTAAACCCATTTTTTGAATCCCATAGGTGCTACAAGTGAATAAATTTTGGTTTGGTATGAACATGGACAATACATTTATGCGGCCATGAGGGACTAGTGTTGATAAATTCCATGCCATTTCTTTGCCCCATTTCCAATTGCAACAACCAATCCATCCTTGCCTTTGCTGCAGCTTCATCCAACCAATGATTTTCTCCGGGATCTTGTAGAATTTGGCAACCAGAATGGGCTGGTCAGTGTCGAAGAAACCTTCTATGCCTTTTATGAACTTGAGAAAAATAATGCCTCGCCTCTTTTCAACAATTTTTGTTTTTTTAAATATTCAGGTCCATCGGTCTTATGACTACTATAGGTCGGACTTCCAATGGGAAACGCTCCTAGCAAAGCATCAGAACTACAATTATATTGTCATTCGTGTCGATGAGATAGCATCGAAATATTCATCGGTAGACTAATGAACCTTGTTGGTAGTTTTTCGGTTGTCCTTTGAAATTAAATTTGTAAAGGCCGTCGGTCATCAAATTCTAGGGGAGTCAGAATACGGACGATAGTCCAATGTCGGTAAAACCACGAGAGATTTTTCGATTCCTGTTGAGCCCTCATAAGCAGCGATTGAGTGACGTCAAACATCGAGGGTACGGAAATAGGGGGTCGGAAATTTTGTCCATTTATAGTAGTGTTGACGAGGCTTCTGGATTTCCCATAAGTGGATCGGAACCAATAGATTAACTCCTCCCAAGTAGAAAAAATATTATGAGGAAGGTCAAAGAAGTCAGTCACAGCCTTTCCTGCCAAGGAATTGATGAACAAGAACATGAAAGTGTCATTGTCGTTGGCCCCTATGTTATGACAAGCATTAGAAAATGCCACCAGGTGTTTGTTTGTACTGACATTGTTATTTCCTGAAAACTTAGGAAGGTCATGTTTAAACTTCGGAAGTGGACGAGTAGTAGGTTTTAGGTTAAGAGGAGAGGAAAAATTCCACAGTGTGGTTGTGGCGTCTTCTTTGAACTGAAAAGTCCCATACTTTTTAATGACTTTGGTGGGGTTCGTGGTAGATTGGATAGGGATATGGTGGATATATAAGCCACCAATCATTGATGACGATGAGGATTGGGACGATGGAGCACTTCCAGTTCCACCAGAGTGACCAATAGATGTCATCTTGTGGATTATAGATGAGGGAAAGAGAGACGAGTTCGATGAATCAGATAAATTTCTCCTTAGAGGACTTTGTTGGGCATATAACACAACGTTTCTTCTTCCTATTTCAGTGATAGGATTGATTTAAGGTGACAAGCCTCTTCTTCTTCTAAAAGCACGAGAATCTAAGGACATGAAAGAAAGGCCAAAACTAAAGAAACAAAAGGTTATTGTTGATTTCTAGGTTGTCTACGTCTAGCTTCCAATCATTCTTGAGCACTAATATCTTGTTCAATAGATTCCCAAGAATGGTTAATCTCATCACTGGTATGGTCAATGTCTAAAATAGTGTTAAACAAATTCAAAGAAATGTTGTTATGGTCTTGAATATCGAACAAAATATTAGGTTGCCTTGCAAGAGGCATAATCATTAAGAAATAAAATAGTCAAGGATCAATAACAGAAAGAAAGATTTATCGATGAAAATCCAGTATAAAATTTAACAGGAGAGATATCGAAGATATCCCCAATATGGTCGCTAAATAAATGTTGAGGAAAAGATATGAAATGATCTTACTCAAGCACTTTCAGATTCTTCTTGGATAAAGCAAAATAGACGGGAATCTCAACATTTGTTTATATCCAACAACAATAACATCCTAACTCACAAGTATTAATTACAAGTGATTAGGCTAGTCTTTTATCAGTAAAAACCTTACTGGAAATTTACCTTTTATGTAATTTTTTGAATATAACATTTGTTGAAATACATGTAAAGACAGAATTAAATACACCAAGATGATAATCAAGATAGATGAGACATAAATAAATCCTTTATTTCATTCCAATTCACCAAAGATTCACTCTCTTTACAAAATTTCATGCATAAATTTGGGAACAAAGTCAAACATGGAGATCCCTGATGGAACATACAAAAGGACCTCTGACAGAAAATCACAATTGAACTCTAAGAAGCTAGATCATCTTTCCACAGATTGCTTCCCACTCGACTCTACACAATATCCTTTGTCAGTCATGAAAACTAATTCACAAACAGACAAGTCTACATAGACTATCAAAGATAGATCAACACCTCTCGAAAACAAGTGTTGAATGATGAAATTTAGCCCTGAATCTTGATGTCTACAATAAGACCCTGCTATCATAAAAAAGAATTAGGCTTGGATAAATTAAGGAATGAATGAAACATGAATTATCTCAACATAAACTCAAAGAGAAAACCTTAGTATGGTTCTCCTTCTATCCTCCCTTGTTCCTCCCTTTATTTTTTATTTTAAACAAATTAGAATTGGTTGAAGTAGTTGAACCAACTCATTAGTTAATTTAGTTAAAAGACTCAACCAAAGTTTAGTTAGGGGGGAATTAATAATCATAATAAGGGTTATAAATAAATAATAACTAGTAGGTGGGACCCCTTGTGACTCCCATTATCTCATAACAATCATAACATAACTATTTACTTAAGCAAAACACACCTCCTTGTGACTCCCATCCACATATTCACATTTGACAATTTAGCTCATGATATTTGAAATTATTTTCAAAAATATTACTCATATATCCAAAATAAAACATGTTGTCCAAAAATTCCTGAAGTCAACTGTCATCAACAATAGATAAAAAAAAAAACTCAAAAACCATATTTCCCACTTTGTGATGCAATCTTTCCTTGATTGTTGTTGCCACCCTTTGATTTTCCTGAATTTGGGTTTGCCTGCACTGAGCCTTTAGGACTAATATCGTTGATCACATGAGAACAATCGTCCCTCAAATGCATCCGGGAAGACACAGATTTGTCAGAGCCATTGGAGGGAGAGGAAGGGGAAGCAATGGATTTTCCTTTGTCAAGGGCATGGTGGGCCTTAGTTTTCAATCTCTTTCTAGCATGGGAGGATTTCACTGGAAAATGGTCAAGGGAATCTTTCACAATCTATTTTTTAGGCGAAGGAGCAGGTAAAGACAAATTGGGCCAACCACAATTTTGGGAGACTGTCGGGTGGACAATCTCTTCCCATCCGTTATTTTTGGGAACCTCAGTTTTCAATGAGACATGAGGGGGCACATGAATACCGAGGTCTTGCGGAACATGGAAGGGAGGCCTTTCCAGCCTAAGTTGGACCACTCCTTGCCCAATCCAATTGAATAATCCGACCTGAAACAACTGGCCTAACTCTTGTGAGTTAGCGTCAAAATGTATGGAGAACCTAGGCCTTCTTGGGCCTCTGTTCCAATTATCTCTCCCTTTGTTGCCTCTGCCATAGCTACCTCAACTGAAAAAACTCCTTCCTGCATGCATGATTGATTAGCAAATAGTATTTTAAATAACCATACATGAAAACTCTTTTAAAAATATGAAATACATTTTGGCTCAACAACATATCAGAAACATGCAATCCAATCCATACAAATTGTTAAATTGTTTGTCAATGAGGAGAGGGTGAACAAAGGGTTCTGGGATATGTGAGGGTTTTGTATTGAGAAAACCATGATATAATAAGGGGTAAAAGAACAAGGTTACTTCTCAAAGATAGAAAAAAATCAATTGTAATGCAAACCAAAGAAAACATCATTGTAATCCAACCAAGACAACGCTACTTCCAATTGCTTCAACACAAAAATTTTCTTGACTATAATCAATTTTAGAACAGGGAGTGAAAAATGGATGTGGGAAGGCTAGGGGGTTGTAATTAGAAGAAAGTGAAATAATGGTAGGGAAAAAGAGTGATTATTGCTCATAAATTTATCAAGTGATCCATCACCATTCTGTAAAATGAACCACCTCAACCAAATGACCAGTGAGACCCAAAACAATTACTATGTAAAGTTCAAACAATTATGCGCATCAACTTAATCACTGTAAACAAATATTTAACACAGTGTTTTCAAGCCAGACAGTTTGTTTTCCACAACGATATGTAGGGGAGTTATGTTCCTCTTATTTACCCAATTAAAATATTATAACAATTCCTAGATGTATAAAGAGTAACCATTTCCACTTTGTTCATCATCAAAATCAACCACTACCCACACATTGCTTCAATCATCAAATAAAAATCAAAAGTCGAGTTTCAAAAATGCAATGAAGTTATATTGTCATTGCAATCATTCTTGTCATTGTTAAAATGAATGGCATTTGTTAAACATACATAGCGGACAGTCGAAACCACCATTTGTACCGAAATTTCAAGATCCTAACTTGCCATTTAAACACACAGGAAACAATTACCACTTCAACTCACACTATGTTGTGGGATACACAAAACCATTCAACCAAATGCAAGCATATTTCTATGACTGAATGAGTCCAATTTTATTTGACTTTAAACATTCAAAATGTCGGGTTACTATCCGATATAACGAGGCATCAACAACAGGCCTGGTTTTACAACACAATCAATGAAATTACAACAGGCCATTTTTCAAAAGCCCGTGACCCTTCCCAATGGGGCAAACAATTAATATTGATAACAACATAGTGGAAAATCATGCTATAATCACCACGACTGCAACATTCTCATTTGAAAATTTTAAACACACAGTCACATTATCATTAACTCAACCTATCGTGCTGATTTATCAATCCAACACAAGAAGATAGAAAAATAATTGCTCAAATCAATCAAACTGTAGAAAATCATACTGTGTAAAAACTTGTGCCTATTCTTGAAGATGCAATCAAATAAGCATAACTTATATAATGGGTGTAAATGCCATAAGCACCTCGATTTCAATAATAATTTGTCCACACAGTTACAATAAACATTGATTCATGTTTAGGAACACCACTCATACCAATACATCAATCATGAAGCGTCATTGTGCCTTAATAAATTTTAAACAGTGTCAGGTTATCCATTCAATAAACACGAGGAAGCAACTGTGCATTTGATTTAACAATTCATTCTAACTAACGATGTTGGGATTATCTATCCAATAAAATAATTGTTGTGACTAGATGCTGAAACCAACATGAATGTCATACAATCAACGGGGCATGCCAATAATCAACACTACACCAATCCATAAGAACAAATAATAAACCCGATAGGCCACAAAAATCTTCTCTATCAACCCTCAGGATTAAGGAGTCGAGGTTTTTTTCTGTGGACCAACACAGGGAGGCTAGAGTCGACTCCTCTCAATGGTGGAAACCTCTGAGACCAATGATGCACACACAGAGAAAATGACAATTCATTTCATGGACAAGTGAAAAATCCCATGACGGGAGAGGCTACGAACAGAGGAGTAAGGCTCCAATTCATCCTGGTAACGATACTTAACACACACGAGGTATAACCCTCATGGCTCTCCAACCAACAAATTATAATGCTAAGGTGAAAACAGGGCTGATAAGAAGAAATATAACCCACTGCGCAACCAAGAAAAGCATGAACAACCCAATGCCCAAGTAAATAATGTGCAGCGAGACCAAGCATTTCAAACCCGTTAAACTCCATTAAAGCCAAGACTGGTTAAGTGATACAATGCGTGCAGGCGATCGTCTAGTTTAGACCAAATGGAACCCTCCACTAAACCAATAAGGATGACAGAGAGCCTTTGTGGCTGTTAATACTCAGAATGACCCAATACATTGTATCCTTAGACATTATCACAGAGAAATCCACCAACAATTCATCCAAAAAAAATCACATTTTTACATAGTTGCAACACTTAAGGAAAGAACCACCCATACATTCGAGCCAATATCAATTTCATAACAGATCAGACTCATGGATGGCCAAAAAAATAACATACATGTAACCCAAGAACTTGAAACGTGAGTTGGCTGAGCAGTTCCTCTCTGCTAGGAAGTCAGAGCATAACCACAACAACAAAGTTGAACAATAGCCCAACTAGGGTGGCGACCAACGAAGGAGTAAGGGTGAAGTGCAGTAAATGCACATCGTCTCCATTCACAGTCCATAAATTCCTTAGTACATTCCAGTGCACTTTCCATTAACACAATTAATCAAACCATGTATCGAAACCATCACCCATTAAAATCCAATAGCATGACCATATCACATTTCTAGCGTATGCCATAACATAACCAACCACATTCCATATAACTCAACAAATCACATAATCATTAACATCTATCACTTGGTCAAATGCAGCACCCACATCCTATCCTTCCAAAATATACCATATGCACATTAACCATATAACTCAATCAAGTCGCATAACCATTAAATTGCTAGCTAGGATTTTACCATAATCATTTTAACCTTTCATGCATGTAGTATAGTATATTTGCAGAGTTAGATCCCTTTTCCTTTTGCATTTGTTATAGTGTTTTCTCCTTTTTCCAACTTCTTTTTATGTATTGTTACTAACATGTTTGTTGTGCAAGTGTCCCAAGAAGATATAACAATGGTATCAATTAATAACATAGGTTGTAGTAACATAAAGAACCAATACTTCATAAGCCCATTCCATAGAAAATAAAAACAACATCTCATCAACCATGTAAGCAGTGTCGAACATCAGCACAAACATCAAATATGAACCATATCTGATCTCCAATCTACAAGGGGGTCCCACCTCCTAGTATTATTTATCTTTTATAATAATAGGCTTTAAAAACACTTTGTAGGAAAAACTTCATTGCAATTTTAATCGTTAACAAGGGTCCCATCGGATTGTTATGAGGTCCCATTCCCCTCGTGCATGAACATTCATTTTCCAGATTCCCCTCTGTGTAGCATCTTGTGCACCAAACCTAAGGTCATCCTGGTCTTGGTATAGTTAATTCTTGAATCTTCTCTATTAGTGTCGATATTTGTCCCTAGAGTTACAACAAGTTTTCATCCACTGGAGGTTTGGTCACTCTCAGATTCCTCAGATATCCTATCATGGCTTCAATCTTCATCGATTGTTCCAAGGAATCTGTTAAGGTGGAGATCTGTTGTTTTTTTAGAGGAATTATCGTCATAGGTAGTAATCATTGGATGTATTATTCCCTGTGGTGATCTTCATGAATTGGATGCACTAACCTCCCAATAGCATCTTTAAATTTCTGACTTTACTCCCAGGGAGATTCTCCTTCCCTTTGTTGAATCTCCCACAACTCAAAGAGAGCTTGTTTCTCTGACTGAGGTAGCTTGAATTCGGTGATGAACTTGAAACAAACTTGGTCTAGGGTGAAAGCTTGACCTTTCACCCCTCGTTCAATATCCTTCATGTACCACTTAAGGGCATGACCCCTCAAGGTAGTATGGAATTCTACTAAATTGTTTTCATGGAAGTCTCTTTGGATCTCCAGATGGCTTCACATAAGAACCAATGATGATCTACATCCTCATTCCCTTTACCCTATAATTATGGGTATCGAGCGATCGAGCCTACTATATTTACACCCATTTCAGGTTTTAGTATTCCTATTAAAATGAAACCTAACCGCCATGGTTGCGATATGCAAGGGGATCCCAATATCCTCCCAGTGTTTACACTTACAAACTATAACTGACTAATTGGATGCAATGGAATAGAAGTAGCATAAGCATCTGTTATAGAGCTTACCATGGGTATAGAGGGCACCTAGAAAATGGGTTATTCGGGGCTCGTTCCATTGACTTCTGGGAGGGTTTCTTTGATTTCGGGGGTCTCATTTTCTTCCTTTAGAGAAGCCATCTCAGCCTGATTCCTAATATTTCCTGATATCTGGGATGAATCTTCTCAGTCTTCTGCAAGATATAGAATTGCTTCATCTTGGCTTTCTTCTACGCACTCCTATTCTTGTCCACCCACTCGGGGACTCCTTTCTCTCTGCACTTCTCTCTGTTGTAATCTTAGACTGGCCAATCTTTCTTGTCTTCTTACCTTCCTCAACTCTTTCTTCTTTCTTTCATCTATTCCTCTTGATCTGATTCATTTCTGCAACACCTTATAATTCTTTGTTACTTTCTTTACCTTTTCATGCCACCACTTCTCAACTATGGCGACTCTCCTCAAGGCTCGCTCAGTTCGTGTGTCCTTTTCTTGCCAGTCCCCCATTTTTCAATGAACCCTTTCCCCTTCTTAGGGCATGATCCCTCCCCAAAATCACGCTACCCCAAGCACAGGTGTTTAGGCTTCCATCTTAGTCAAGGGGATATTTAACATCCCCTTTGTTGGACATATTGCACACACCTAGAATTATTTTCCTAAGTTTGATAGTCCAATATTGAGAATGATTCCATATATGAGAATATTCTCTCTAGAGAATATTCCCCTACAAAATAGAGCATTCCTCTTCAGCTTTGAGTCCGTCACACTCAGTTATACTAGTGGAAGTCATTCACACATGGAAACCTTGGTTTTATCACCAGCAGTTGCATGTGTCTCTCTCACTTCCACACATGTGTCTTAATTAACTGATGATTGCATGGATCAGTTAACTAGGACTACATGGAAATTCCCTTGAGTGTATATCAGTAAGTGTGTAGATCTCTCTATATCATAGTTATGGTGCATTATTTACTCATGTAACCTATATCTATTGTAAATTATTCACTCTTTGAGTGTGCAATAGGGTTAATGAGAATTCTTCCATTCTTTCTCTCCTACTTACCTTTTCTCATATTTTCTCTGCAGTTGTGTATGTCAATTCTTAGTTAGATCTATTCTGTGCAGGGTCAAAACATTTACATGGTATCAGAGTCGACGGATTGCTAGGAAAAATACATACCAGAATCTTTTTGTAGCTACTGAAGATTGAAGAACGCAGAAAAGATGGATTATTCGCCAACAATGCTTCTCACTCCTCATAACTATTTGGAGTGGAAGCCAAAAATTCTACTTCAAATCAGATGCAGAGGCTTGTAGCGAATAATTATAGAAATGGAAGTAGATCATGATTCTTCCAATGAGAAAAATGACTTTTTCAATAGACACTATATGGCCATAGGATGTATATGCTTGTCTATTTCTCCAACAATTATCCACCAAGTATATGACATCTTACAAGACTTAACTCCAAATGAATTATGGACCAAATTGGAGGTTCTATTTGGTAATAAATAATATTATGAATGTTTCATGCATGAGTTTGAACAGATAGATCCAAAAGAGAATCCATCAGAAGATCAAGCATTTAATTCTGAAGAGTTTTCTACACAAGTATTTGCACAAATTTGAATTCCATTAATTGAAGATGATGACTACTCAATTTCAGATTTTATTTTTTTTGAATTTCATGTGGAAGATATATTGCATGTATCTCAGGATTCACATGCAAACACTTTTCCATGCACCATGCATGCATCTCAGGAGCAACATGCATGCATCTTAGAAGAAAAATAGGGGGTCACACACATCAGATTCAATTTTGATATTTTATGAGAATAATTTCCGAAACAAATTGGATATTTTCATTCCTCTCGGAAAAATATTCAATTTCAAAAAAACATCATTCGAAACAAAGTTCAGGAAGTGAAGTTATGATCATTTCAAAATCAACAAAATTTCAACGTCTTTTTTCGGAAACGGCTGCATGGTTTTTAATGTTTCATCCAAATTTATTTGGATATTATTCATTACAAGAAGAGAAAGTGGATATGTGTGGACGTATCAATGGTTCATATACTTCATCAGATCCATGTAGACATCTACATCTTCAACAAAATCTTCAACAAGCACAAAATTGCATAGTTGCAAGGTCTTCTTGGAGTGAAGGACATGGTTGCTTAGAAATTGTTTTTTGTTCCTTCTCATTTATTTTATGCATTGTAATTTGAGGGGGGTGGTGGGGTTCCCATGCATTTTTCCCTCTTTCCTTTTTTCTTCAGTGTCTCATTCTTATATGCATTGTACAATGGGCACCTAACATGTCCTTTGTTGTTGGGACCCATTCATCATGTACACCCTAGTAGTGTTCATGGGGGCTATTGGAGATATTACACACTCACCTAGAATTATTTTCCTAAGTTTGATAATCCAATGTTGAGAATGATTCCATAGATGAGAATATTCTGTCTAGAGAATATTTCCCTACAAAATAGGGAATTCCTCTTTAGTTCAAAGTTAGTTACACTCAGTTGGACTAGTGGAAGTCACTCATGCATGGAAACCTCGTTTTTATCACCAGCAGTTGCATGTGTCTCTCTCTCTTCCACACACGTGTCTCAATTAACTGATGATTGCATGGATAATTTAAGTAGGACTAGATGGAAGTTCACTCGAGTCTCTTTCAGTGAGCGTCTAGATCTCTCTAGATTTCTACTATGGCGCATTAGTTACTCATGTAGCCTATATCTATTGTAAATTATTCACTCTTTGAGTGTGGAATATGGTTAATGAAAATTCTTCCATTCTTTCTCTCTTTCTTTTCTTTTCTGATATTTTCTCTACAAATGTGTATGTCAATTCCCAGCTAGATCTATTATGTGCAGGTTCAACACATTTACACCCTTCCTCCATAAAGAATGCTTTCATCCGTAAGGTAATTTCCCTCAATAGTCTCCCATTTGCACCTTTCTTGAAAATGTCTTCCACCCATGAAAATATTGGTGATTCTCAGCTAGGAATTCAATGATATACCCTTCTAGAGTCATGTTAACCCAAAAATCGGCTGCTCGCGTAATTTAGTGATCCAACCAATGAAGTGTTGTGATCTTATTTGTGTCCCAAGTATGGGCCTTCTTGACATGTTATTTGAATTCTAGAGATTATTTTAGCTGATCTATCCAATGGAACAACTATCCTGGGAAGTTTACCCAGAATATATCATACTGGTCACTCGATATTTCTGAATAAAAAACATAATCTCTTGTAGCATTCACACTTTTACCTCACAACTCTGATTCCTTCCATATAAAGGCACCACAACTCTGATCCGTGGAATCATTATCCTTACAGGTTCCCTTTTAAAGCATAGGTCCCGGCAAGAGAACCATTTTGTTGGAGCAAAAGTGATGAGACCATGGTCCTCTTCTAGTTACTGAAAAAAGGTACCAATGTAGTCTAGTGCACTGGAATTTTCATATTACCGGGAGGGAAGAAGGCTCACTCAAAGTGAAATCGATATGAATAGGAGAGGGAAGGGTAAGGACAATACTGAGATAGATCTTCGAAGAATCAAGATTCATATTATTCTTGCAGAAGATAGTTTAAACCTATTGTAGTTCTGAACATTTACTAACTGAGAATGGAGAAATAGAGTTGCGTCGACATTCACATGAAATCTATAATAATTTAAGCATAACAAACATAAAATATAACACAACATAACATTCAATAGAATCAAATGGCTAAATACACAAGATATTTTCTTTTTAATTGGTTCTCCCAGTCTATTATCATATAACAGGTATTTTCTCAGAATACAAGATCAACTTGAGTCACATATACAATTGGTTATGCCAAATATAATCAACAAGTTCTTTTACAGTAGTGCAAGACAAGGTTATCTTAGTCCCTTTATCTTTCCAAATGTATAGTACTACATGACTCTATTACATTATCAGTCTGGTTCGTAACCCATATCTTAGGATTTAAATAAGCTAACAACAACAATGAGTCAAACTAGACTCATAATTGGACTCGACCTTTCCCAACATGTCTAAGCTAAACCAAAACTTCCCAACCATAGACCTTGTTAAAATCATATTGATCCCATATCTATAACCTGATCTAGACTTGTTGGTTGAGAACCCGGGAGTTCTCTCTTCTTCTTGATTCGGTTGCAACCTCTTTCTTCAAAACTGGAGTTGTGTTGTCCTTCCAACTATTTTTTGTTCTAACTATTTCTTGTTGCACATTCCATTTTCTCCTCTTTTTGTTCCTTCCTTTGGTCAGTTGTCTGGATCCAAAACAACTTGCACAACTTATGCTCGTCAAAAAAAATCTATGGAATATCTTACATAGATTTTGTTCATCAAAATGAAGGGCCCAACATATAACCTGAGAATCCATTGGAAAATGAGTAGCATTTTTGGCCATTGACTTAACTAATTATTTCATCACCGAAAGGGGTAGGAAACAAATATGTCACAGTAAATTTATTTCATCCCTTGAAATGGACATAGATTCCTATCCTCTTGGGATCATGTTTCTTTCGATGCACCACCATGGGGCTCACCCATTCTTCATTTTCAATTGGGTAAATGATACCTGCTTGTAGAATTCCTTCGATCTCTTTTTAAACGATCAGTTTATATTTATGGGCTAGTTTGTATGGTCATTTTTTAAATTTTTTTTCTCATGGAATGATTTCCATATGCATCTCTCCAATTTTTTCTACAAGTCCTTTGAATTCCTTGTAGTCGTGGGAAAAAACATGTTGATATTATTTTAGCAGGTTGACTATGTTAGTTATTTTCTTGTTTGTCTAATAATCACCTATTCAAAGCATTTTTCAATGATCATCGCTTGATATGTAAAATTACTTTGTTTTAATTTCAGCGTCCATCCATTATGGTGGTTTTTCTTCATGAATATAACATTCCCCTTCTTTTATTTTTGTGAAACTTTATGGGAAGTCGGGTTGTTCCTGATCTTATTTTTGTTATGTAGCTATAATGAATATTGATTTCACATGAGTTTGCAATGTTGGATGGTCCTTTTTCCACTGAAACATTTTCCTTGGGAACCTTATATTTTCCATATCGATTCTTCATGCCATCAAGACTTCGTTATTTTTTGTCGACACAATATTTCAATTCAATGTCAATCCTAGCTCCATCTTCATCTTCCCTTTTTCTTTCTGTGCAGCTGGTGTTGGATTTTCTAAGAAATTTCTGATTTCTTTTGCTTCTTGCATGCTTTATTCTTCTGGATTAAATTCAAATTTTTGCACAAAATTTTGTTTAATTTCTGCCCAATTTACAGTATGGCCGCAGGATTCTTCAATCTTATACCATTTATTTGGTATCTGATCTAACGTGCTAGGGAACATGTGGGACCATACTCTTTCATCTTTGTAACCTATCCTTCGCCATTTTTTTCACAACGTTGAATGTGCTCTATTGGATCATACCCAAATCCTGAAAATGGGGATATCAAGCACTTTGGACAATTTCTTCTCTCTGAAACATTTGATGAAGTATGGTAACATGATCGTCCATGTTTTTAACCTAGGTGAGTGTGTTTCACACCATCTTTCAACTTGGTATGTGAATGTTTCTACAAGGATTTGCATTCTTCCTTTCTCTACAACTGATTTTGATACTGCTTCAACATGTGTCAAAGGTGTATGCCATTCATTATATCATAAGGGATTGATTGTTTGGTTGTTGGTCAGTATGAGAGTTGGCGTTTGTCAAATTTTATTTCCATATACTATCGGCACTACCTGGATCTAGTAGCACATTCTTGGATTCTTTTGGATTCTTTTGTGTGTGCTTCGTAATTCTCATTTTTCCAATTATATAGAGAAGAGTCAGAGTTATGTCCAATCGACATGGGGGATTCTCTCAAAATGTCCCCTTGTGCAGCAGGTTCTACATAATATATTTTTTTATTGTTTATGTGATACATGCATCATGCATCTTGGTAGTCATCCCATGATTCATTCCATGACCTTCCTTATTTTGGATCCAAGGGAATGATTATTTTTCTCCCATTTCCTTTTAACTTGATTCTATCTTTTTCCAGAGAGATATTTGATTTCATCTTCCGACCCCATGGCCAACTGACAAGTGCGTCATATGTTGGAATCCCCTCAAATAGGTCGATGAATTCAAAGTCAACTTGATTAGGAATACCCTTTATTTGAGTATCCACATTTCTGAGTATACCAATGGGCTTATTCTGACCTAAGTTTCTCATGGTAATATATTGACTTGAGATCCAAAATCGACAACTACTTGTTTCATTGATACTTCATTGATTTATAGGTCCATTTGTGGATCATAATATTTATTCTTATACAATATTTTTCTGACATCCTTTGATGGCCTTTGTCCTTCTTTGAATTCTTTCAATATATTTAGTAATTCTAGCAATCGATCGACTGAATTTTTTTCATGTAGTAGCTATAGGAATTCTTGTAGAATACATTCATTCTTTCCTCCACTATTTTTCTTAAAGAATTTGATAGATTCCTTCATAATTTCTTCTTCTTTATCAGGACCTAGAAAGAAGTTATCCTTCTATTTCTGTTGGTAGAGTAATGTGGCATTGTTAATATATCGTCATGTGCCAGATCTTGTGATGATATTTAAGTTCTTTGAATTCAATAATTCTTGTTTTGATACAACATGTAGAAGATTTAAACTTTTTCTAGTCAATTTTGTGAAGTACTAGTGGGCACTCTTCAAGTGAGTGGTCACCGATGCCACATATATTTCAAAATTTCAAGTCGATTCTATATTTCATTGGGAAATCTAGACTGATGTGGTCATATTTCTAATAGTGGTAGAAATATGGTTTTCCTCGACCTCGACCTTGTTGGAGATACTTCACACACACCTAGGATTTTTTTTTCACAAGGTTTTCACTATGTTTATTAGTCATTATTGAGTCTCCTATTGTTTAGGGAGAATATTACTCTAGGATAATATTCTCTTTAGTTCACACTTCAGTTTGATCAGTTGAGTGGAGTCTAGATGCCACATTAGAATCATCACCAACTAATGTACAATGTCCTTGGGATTATCACTGGACTGTTGCATTAATCACGATTCCCCTGATCTCCTCCTCACTTCACTCTATTTTGGTAAGTTAACTGGAGACTGGGAGACTAGTTAACTCAGACTAGGTGGCAGTTTACTCCCGTAACTTCCTGAGAGACTAGAATATGTGGAAGTTTACTCCTGTAACTACTAGTGTGTGTCCAGATCACTCTAGACCACCACTATGGTGCATTCATTCTCCTCTAGTGTGAATTAGTTGATTTATATAGAGTATATCATGTGTAAATTATCATTCATTCATCTGGTTAATGAGAATTATTCCATTCTTTCTCTTGTATTTCTCTTTTCTCATATTTTCTCTGCAATCTCTGTATGTCATTTTCTAGATAGATCTATTATGTGTAGTTTCAACACATTTATGTGGTATCAAATACTATGGATTTCTAGGAAAAATACACACCAAATTATTTTTGCAGGTACCGAAGATTGAAGACAGTGGGAAAAATGGAATTTCCAAAAGAATTCATTCTTACACCATACCATTTATTTTCGTGGAAGAAGAATATTATAGTGCATCTTTGAGGAATAAGATTATACAGGCTAACCATGGACACAGATACTGAAACCACATCATCCATAGAAAAATCCATGTATCTGAATCAATTGGATGAAGCATTTGGAACTATTTGCAATATCATTTCTCCTGAACTCCTCTTTCATGTATCCTCTTATAAAACCCCCAATGAAGCCTGAACCACCATGGAATGGATTTTTGGAAAATAGGACAAGATGAGTGGACACATGCTCGAGGCGGAATTGCTCACTTTAGATCCAAAAACCTTCGACAGTCTCCAATGTTTATTTACCAAATATAAGGATTTGTTGTCCAACTCAAGGATTGCAGGGTTGATAAATCTAAGGAGGAGAAAAAATTGGTTCTCACCATTCTCTCCAAAATCGGTCCGGAATACTCATTTTTTGTATCCACGTTTCATTCAGTTAGGCTCACCTCTAGATCCACCTTGACGATGCCCTCTCTTGAAGTATTTATTGAATCTCTGACACAAGAGGAGAACAAGCTTATCAACATGGGAAAAATGAAAGGCCCAAAGGTGCATGCACTTGTTTTACAATATGGTAGCAATCATCCAAATCAGAAATCCAAAGACAAAGAAAAAAGGAAATCACATTCAAATCCAAAGAAGGAAGGGTACTCAAAAACCTTCAACAATGCCTCTAGATCCAAAGGTGAAAAGGGGAGAAAAACACTTACTTACATAAATGATTCCATCCAAAATCTTCATGTATGTCAAAACACATAGATCAAATGGCCCAAATAATTCAACAAAGAAACCTTGGATATCACATCCCCAAGGGTGCCAAGAAGAATAATCCAAAATATCAGAATCCCAAGAAAAACAATTATAGCCATGTTTTTATTGCCATCAACTCCTCTCTCGATGCTTGGATGGTAGATTCATGAGAATCACACCACATGGAAGACACAAAAGAAGTATACTCTTCATTGGATGCATGCAAAGGTCCTCCTATTCTGATGGGGGACAACTCTCAGGTCAAAGTCACTGGAAAAGGAAGAATTGAACTCACAAACGAGAACTTCGAGAATGTGCTACACATTCCCAAACTCTTTGCCAATCTTCTTTCTGCATATCAGATGAAAAACTCTGGCATTGGAAAAAGATTCATATTCACACCTGATGCTATGGATATCTATGACATGCAAACCAATTCCAAAGTTGATACCAGTGAGATAAATCATGAATCTAGACTCTACACATTTTCTAAATTTATTGAACCAGATTCTGCATTACTACTTCACCATGCTGATGAAAGTAGTAGGATATGGCACGAAAGGTTTAGGCATTTAAATTTCAGATATATGAAACATATTAGAAATTATGGAATGGTTGATGGTCTACCTGACATCCACTTTTCCAAAATAATTTGTGAGGGATGTGTTCTTGGAAAACACCATCAAGAGAAATTCGATAAAAGAAATACTCAGGAGGCCTCCTTTCCTTTAGATCTGATCCATAGTGATCTAATGGGCCCTTATCTGCATCCATCAATTAGTAAATCAAGGTACATGCTCATTTTTTTTATGATTTCTTACGCTTCACATGGAATTTATTTCTCAGTAAAAAATCAGAAGTCTTTCAACACCTCAAAGATTTCAAATCCCTTGTTGAAACAAAGTCAGGAAAGAAGATCAAATCCCCGTGAATAGATAATGGGGGGGAGTATGTCTGTTAGGGTCCTAACCCTCACATAGGTAGAGCAATATATTCGGATGTAATAAAGGTCAATATTAATAAGGCCTTTCAATAAAATAGAATAAGGCAGATGTAAGAAGACTTAATAGAAGCTTCCACTTCTAGAAGGATCTTCCTCTAGATGCTTCTCTTGATAGACATATTTAGTATAAATAAGGGTCAAGGGTATGAAAACCCTAGCTTGAAGATTATTGTAATAGAGCACTACTCGACTGGAGGTTTCCCCCTCAAAGAGGCCCTTGAACATTGCTTTCTGAATCAAAGTGTTATTACTGTTGTTGTTCTTATATCATTTATGTGTTATTGTGGAGATTATGTTGGTTATATTACTATTATTCCTCCATTTCTAGCATTTTATTTTTGTTCTACATACTTTTTATATCTAGTATATTACAAGTGGTATCAGAGCACTTTCCTTGGCAGAAATTGTGGGAATTTTTTTTCAGGGTAGAGACATATTCCGATGTCTTTAAGCCACAGAGATCTGTCGTTATGCACATAAACCTGTGGTTAAGGGATTCATACACGCAGGAAATACAAGTGGTTCTTAAGTGCACATCTATTGGCCACCCTTGTAACCCATGTTGGTACCCCTTCGAACGGTAGCCCATCAGACAACACCTATGTACGAATCAACCTAGATTTCTTGAAGCCCTCTTTAGATAAACTGATCAGTCGCCTGACTACTATAGTGCCACCAAGAATAACACTCAGGAAGATACTCTCTAGTACCTGAGTAGTCAGGTAGTACGACTAAGGGTACGGTCTATCCTCCTTAGTTAGTTCCCTGAGATATTAGGCCGAGTACTATTGTTGGACCTCGTACATAGATCAGAGAGCTATAGCACAGGGAAAACACTTATCTGTAGAACCCTTGAATACCTAACCCTTGGGGGATAGAAACATAAAAAAATTAAAACAAACAAGATCTGTTGCCACACAACTGTGCTCGGGTTTCCAAATCACTACACTTTTCTTACTGGTTAAGGATTTGGGGATTTCATCACTGCAATATTCTTCAAACCAGAGTATAACTCCATAGGTGTAAAAAAAAAAGTATGGAATTTTTTTCACCATTATTTGAGACCTAGTCCTTTGGAGTCATCTCTTCGCCCTTATCACATTCATCCATATCATTTTTCAGCAAAATTTTTTGACCCCACCTACCCCTTTTCAGTTCACCCATCCTCATGCCCCATACCCATAGCCAAGACCTGAAATCTTGCTTCAACACCTTGCAATCTGGTCTCCTCGAGACCCAAAAATAAGTGAAACAACTCAGTGCCAATGTTTCCTCCATCGATACATCCATCAATACAACCATAAATACAACCATGCATTCCTCAATGGAGGAAGTCAAAAAATAACTAACCACCTAGCTTGAATCTGTCTTTTCATCACTCTGCACCAAACTGAAGATCCCTACAGATGACCCTTTCTCTGACACACCTCCAAAGAATAAAGGTGAACATTCCTCCCATTCCCATACCTTTCAACACCATCACTTTCAACGTGACCTACATCTTCTGCGGGTGGATGTGACCTAATTTGATGGCTCAGACCCCACTGGTTGGGTAACCCAAATGGAACATTATTTCTCTTTATATGACATTACAGATGACTTGGCCAAACTCTGGTATGGTGTTCTCCATCTAGATCAAGAACGTTGGCAATGGAGAAAAACTTCTCGTCAAGTGTATATTTCTTGGACCCAATTTGTGACTGGGGTTTATCAATGCTTTGACACTGACACCAACCATTTGAGTCATTTAACAAAGTTGAAACAATCAGGAATAGTAGAAGACTTCATAACTGCCTTTGAGTGCCTGGATTTTCGAACAAAGGGCATGACTGATGCTTTCTTTCGAGAGTGTTTTATCAGTGGCATCAAGGATGAGATTCGGGACCATGTCCTCATGGCTCGACCTTCGAGTTGGGTGGAGGCTACTAAAAAAGATAAAGAAGCACAACATGTTGAATCCTCTCAAAATCATAAAGCCTCCTTTATCCCTCGCCCTAAACCCGTAAATCCCACTACTCCCTCCACCCCATTAAAGATTCAAAAATTGACTAGGGTTGAAATGGTTGAATGCCAACTCAAAGGCCTTTGTTATAATTGTGATGAAACATATTTCCTCGGCCACAAGTGTAAGGAACAAAATATTTTTATGGCCATCTTTGAGGATATTTCAAAAGAGGATGTTGAAACTCCCCCTGTGTCCGAGTCACCTGAAATCACTGACATAACCCCTCCCTCAGACCCTTCTGAAGTGGAACCGATCATTTCCCTCAATGATTTCATTGGCTTCTCCATCCCCCAAACCTTCAAGTTAATCGGTTACATCAAGCATCGAAAGGTAATAATTTTGTTTGATAGTGGAAGCACCTATAATTTTATTCATCATTGCATTGCCCAAGAAACTCATTGCTACATCCATGTCGTCAACAATTTCCAAATCATAATTGTCAATGGTGGTTCCATGAAATGTGGAGGGCATTGTGAAAATGTGTGTCTCCAAATCGGTGACTACCACCTAAAATCCCATATGTTTGCTATCGACATGGGCGATTGTGACATTATATTGGGTGTACACAGGCTAAGGATATTGGGTCCCATTCTCATGGATTTTATGGAATTAACCATGAAATTCGACCAGGAAGGCCACCAATATAAATTCCAAGGAATCACTGTTATTTCACCTAAGGTCATTAGTTCCCATCGCATGGAAAAGATGCTCAAAAAGGGTCATTCTGGTGTCATTGCCCAACTCCATGCCATACAAGCACTAGAGACACCCTAGTGTCGCAAGTCCTCCAAGCCCTCCTTTCTAAACATCAAATGGTATTTTCCACTCCCCAAGGACTCCCTCCTTCCTGCAGTGTTCATGATAATTCCATTCCCCTTGTACCTGAAATCCTTCCTCACAATATCTGTCTGTATCGCCACCCCTTTTCAGAAAAAATTGAAATTGAGAAAATGGTCCAGGAACTCCTTAATGTAGGCGTTATCCACCCTAGTACGAGCCCTTACTCTTCTCCTATAGTCATGGTCCTGAAGAAACAAGGTTCTTGGAGAATGTGTCTCGACTTTCGTGCCCTCAACAAACTGACCATTAAAGACGAATTTCTCATTCCTGTCATTGATGACCTCCTGGATGAATTGAGTGGCGCCCAATTCTTTACTAAACTTGATATTTTCTTAGGCTATCACCAGATATGTATGAAAGTGGCAGACATTCCCAAGACGACCTTTCGAACTCATGAGGTCCACTATGAATTTTTGGTCATGCCCTTTGGCTTGTGTAATGCCCCCTTCACCTTCCAAAGCCTCATGAATCATGTCTTCTGTCCCTTTCTCCATAATTTTGTCTTATTTTTCTTTGATGATATCCTCATCTATAGAAAAACCTGGACAGACCATCTTACTCATGTGGATCGAGTTCTCCATCTACTCTCTCAGCACCAACTTTTCCTGAAATAGTCTAAATGTGCTTTTGGTGCCTTAGAAGTAGAATACTTGGGCCATCTGGTTGGCAAGGATGGCGTCAGCGTGGATCTGAAAAATATTTAAGCTATGAAAGACTGGTCGCACCAAAAGACTCTCAAAATATTACATGGATTTCTGGGCTTAACAGGGTATTATCGCAAGTTTGTTAAAAATTATGGAAAGATTGCAGCACCTCTCACTTCTCTCCTCAAAAATAACTCTTTCACTTGGACTCCAGTCGTTTCTCAAGCTTTCCAAACCTTGAAGATGGCCATGTACGCCACTCCAGTTCTGGCCCTTCCTGATTGCACAAATACCTTTGTGTTGGAATGTGATTCCTTAGGGAAAGGAATCAGTGTTGTCCTTATGCAAGAGGGTCGACCTTTGGCCTTCACCAGCAAGCAACTATCTGAAAGGAATCTGGGAAAACCCATCTATGAAAAGGAAATGTTGGCTATTCTGCATGTCATTGATCTGTGGCACCCTTATCTCTTGGGGAAACTTTTCCAAATTAAGAAAGACCATCAAAGCCTCAAGTACTTTCCGGAACAACACATTTCCTCCCCAGAGAAGCAAAAATGGGTGACTAAGCTCTTTGGATATGATTATGAGATCATTTACAAGAAAGGCAAAGACAATGTGGTGGTGGATGCACTGTCTTGAAAATATGAAGAATAAGGATCCCTTTCTTCTCTTTCCTTCATTGTACCAGATTGGCTCCAAGTTATTCGTCAGGAATGGCTACAAGATCCAAAACGTTTGCATTTGATCCAACAATTGCAGACCAATGCTCCATCTCCCCCAAGGTTCTCTTGGCTCCAGGATGAGCTTCGATACAAAGTCTGTTTGTATTTAAGTAAACATTCAAAGCTTAAATCCACAGTACTTTATGAGCTTCATGCTACACCCACAACAGGGAACTCCGGGTTCACCAAAACCTATGACAGGGTCAAACGTTCTTTTTCCTGGGATGGTATGAAATAGGACATCCGTAATTTTGTCATTGAATGTGATGTATGTCAATGCAACAAGGGAGAAACAATCAAATATCTGGGCACACTACAACCGCTTCCAATTCCACCTGCTATTTGGAAGGATGTCTCTATGGAATTTATTATCGGCTTACCCAAATTGGGAAATAAATCAGTCATAATGGTGGTTGTGGATCACCTTTCCAAGTATGCTCATTTCTGTGCTCTTCAACACTCATTTACTACATCCATGGTGGCTCAAATTTTCATGGACCAGTTCTTCAAGCTTCATGGCATGCTGCACTCTATTGTTTCTGTCTGTGACCCAACTTTCACAAGAAATTTTTGGCAAGAACTGTTCAAGCTACAGGGTACCCAATTGCATCTCAACACAACTTATCATCCCCAGACTGATGGTCAAACATAAGTTGTCAACAAGTGTTTGGAAACATATCTGAGGTGTTTTTCCTCTGAAAATAAAAAACAGTGGGCTCAATGGTTACCCCTAGCTAAATGGTGGTACAACACTTCCTACCATATAGCTACACGCTTGACTCCTTTTGAAGTGGTATATGGAAAGAAGTTGCCTTCAGTTCTCTCATACTTATCGGGTACCTTGAAGGTCCAGGCGGTTGACCAAACACTTACAGTTTGAAAGGATATTCTCCATACCCTCAAAGAGAACTTGGTCATGGCACATAATCGCATGAAGAAACAAGCAGATCAAGGTCACTCTGAACGTCAATTTGCAGAAGGGGATCAAGTGTTTCTGTGACTGCAACCATACAAGCAAACTTCCTTCAAGGACGAGCATTGTCAGAAGCTAGCACCCAAATTTTATGGTCCTTATACAGTTCTCAAGCATGTGGGACAAGTCGCCTATCAGTTATCTCTGCCCAGTCATTCGAAGCTACATCCTGTTTTTCATGTTTCATGCTTAAAGAAGGTGATTGGAACTAGGTGCCAAATTCAAACCAACCTTCCGGAGTTAGTTGAAGAAGGATCCATTTGGATACAACCAGAAGTAGTTTTGGACCAGCGTGAGCGTCACCTGCATCAGAGAACCATCAAGGAAGTGCTAATCCAGTGGAAATATACAACTCCAGTAGATGCCACTTGGGAACCAGCTACCATTCTGCAGCAATTTCCACATCTCAAGCCTTGAGGACAAGGTTGTTTTTAAGGGGGTGGACATGTTAGGGTCCTAACCCACACATAGGTAGAGCAATATATTTGGATGTAATAAAGGTCAATATTAATAAGGCCTTTCAATAAAATAGAATAAGGTGGATGTAATAAGACCTAATAGAAGCTTCTGCTTCTAGAAGGATATTCCTCTAGATGCTTCTCTTTATAGACATATTTAGTATAAATAAGGGTCGAGGGTATGAAAACCATAGCTTGGAGATTATTGTAACAGAGAGTTGCTCGAATGGAGGTTTCCCCCTCGAAGAGGCCCATGAACATTGATTTTTGAATCAAAGTTTTATTACTGTTGTTGTTCTTATATCATTTATGTGTTATTGTGGAGATTTTGTTGGTTATATTATTGTTATTTTTCCATTTCTAGAATTTTATTTTTGTTCTGCATAATTTTTATATCTGGTATATTACAATATCATCCATGTGATACAAAATCTTTCTCTTGAGGCCAGGATTTAGTTGTAGAACATGGTTCCCTATTCTCTGCATCAAAACATAGTTGTTGAGAGGAAAAATAGATCTCTAAGAAAGATGGCATCTTGCATGCTACATGCAAAGTCACTTCCACAGATATTATGGGATGAATAACTTAATTGTGAAACCTACAACCAAAACATATATCCCCATAGATCTATCAAGGTTAAGACCCCCTATGAGGTTTGGAGTGGCATCAAATTGGAAGTGACCCACTTCCGTATTTTCGGTTCACGTGCATGGGCCAAGATTCCCTCTAAGAAGAGGAAGGAAATTGATCCATAGAGCACATAGTGTATATTTGTTGGATACCCAAATGGTTTGAAGGGATAAAAAATCATTGACATTTCGTCGGACTGTCTCATAATTGAGTGAAGTGTCCAATTTGAGGAAAGTGTTTTGCATGTACCTCAACAGCCGCATGCATACACTTTTTTTCTTCTTCATGTCGGAGATGATGAGAATGAACATGCCGACTCTTATTTAAATGAGATTTATTATTCAGAGGATTCAGATGATCTAGATACAAATTCAATACAATCATATGTAGAGTTAGTGCATGAAGATGTAGATGCAGAGCTAGATTAGAGGCCCAAGTGGGCCAAGACTACTCTTCAGGATGCAGGAGATATTGTTGGGGATACAACGTATATTGGGACAACTCGATATGATTTCAAGGAGCCTCCTCTTACAGTCACTTCCATTGAACCGATGCCACCTAGAAACATTTCTTGGTTCAGTAATCATATCCATATTCATATTCATATCCACCTAGAAACGTTTCTTGCTTCTAGAAATCCATTTTGGGAATCCACCATGAAGGAGGAGTACAAATCCATCCTTGAGAACCATAATTGGTATCTAGTTCCCTTTCCTTCAGGAAAGAAAATTCTAGGGTGAAAATGGGTCTACTGGACCAAGAGTTCAATGGATTGATAGGTTAGCAGATACAAATCCAGGCTAGTTTCAAAAGGATTTTAGTACGTGCATGACATTGACTATGATGAGACCTTCACTCCAGTAGCAAAGATGGATTCCATACCTTTGGTGCTTTCCATTGTGGTAGTCAAGGGATGGGAAGTCCATTATATGGATGTGAAGAATTCATTTCTTCATGATGATATCACTGGGGAGATTTGTTTGGACCAACCCCATGGATTTGTGCATGATTCATGTTTGGTCTATCAACTGAACAAGTCTCTTTATGGCCTCAAGTAGTCCCAGAGGGGATGGGTTTCTACTTATTGTCAAAGAAATTTTTATGTTGTAATTCAGACCTTAATATTTACATGCTCAACATGGTTGACTAAATTCTACTCCTAGTTTTGTATGTTGACGATTTGTTGATCACCGATTTCTCGAATTTAACGATTGTTGTAGTCAAGATGATTTTTCATGACAGGTTATTGATGATGGACATGGGTCCAGTACATTTATTCCTTATACTTGAGATTAGTCTGGATTCATTATGAATCAAACTGTCTCATTACAAGTATGCACAAGAACTCCTTGAGATATTTCACATTACAGACTACAAGTCTTCCCCGAATCCTTTCCTATCAGGAGTCAAACTTGAGGATGGTGGGGACAATCCAATTGTTGAAACAAAACTATATATATAGTTGGTGGGGATATTTTTGTCTCTCACACACTCCAGACCAGACCTCTCCTATGTAGTTGGAATAGTCTCTAGGTTCATGCAGGAGATACATGATCTACATTGGAAGGATGCAAAGTGTATCCTTCGATACATACAGGGGACCATCGCCTTTGGGATTCAATACACAACAAAATCTACATTGGACATCATTGGGTTCACTGATTCTAATGGGGATGGAGATAACATTGATCGCAAGTCCACATATGGTTACTCACTTAGTCTTGGTTTTAGGCCTATTTGTTGGTCGAGAAAGAAGTCGGATGTTATTTCTCTATATTCAGTTGAGGCAGAGTACAAAGGGGTAGTTAACATAACCATTCATTCTATGTGGCTATAATATTTTCTCACTGAGTTAGGAATTCAGTTTCACCGACCAATCATCATCTAGTGTGACAACCAGAGCACTCTAAAGTTCTGCAGAGATTTAGTTCAGAGGCAATGGATGAAGAACATCGAGATCCACATGCACTACATCTGGGAATTAGTACACGAGGGGATCATCGACCTTTAGTTCTTTCCTTTAGCATAAAAGACTGTAGACATATTCCCTAATACCTTCACTAAGAAAAAGTTTCATTCTCTGCGCAGTCATCTTGGAGTGAAGGACACAGTTGCCTAGCAACTATTAGTTCCTTGTTTTACATACATTTTACTTTGAGGGGGCAGGGGGGGTGGGGTTTCCCATGCGTTTTTCCCACTTTCCTCATTTATTTCAGTGTATCTTTTGTATTTGGGTACCTAACATGGCCTCGTTGTCGAGACCCATTTTTTATTTTTACCGTAGTGATGTTCAGGGGGGGTGTTGGAGATACTTCACACACACTTAGAATTTGTTTTCCTAGTGTTTTCCCTATGTTTATTAGTCATTATTCAGTATCCTATATTTTTGGGAGAATATTCCTCTAGGAAAACATTCTCTTTAGTTCACACTTTAGTTTGATTAGTTTAGTGGAGTCTATATTCCACATTGGGATCATAACCATGCATCATTGGGATCATCACCAGCTAACACGCATTTTCCTTGGGATTATCACCGAGCTAGTGCATTACTCATGATGCCCTAATATCCTCCTCACTTCAATACGTTTCAGTTAGTTAACTGAATACTAAGAGACCGGTTAACTCAGACTAGGTGACAATCCACTCTCATAAATGTATGAGAGACTAGACTAGGTGGAAGTTTACTCTTGTAATTGTTGGTGTGTGTCCAAATCACTCTAGAACACCACCATGGAGCATTGGTTCTCATCCAGTGTACATTAGTTGAGTTATATAGAGTATATCATGTGTAAATTATCATTCATTCATTTGGCTAATGAGAATTCTTGCATTGTTTCTCTTATGTTTCTCTTTTCTCATATTTTCTCTATAAATTGTGTATGTGATTTTCTAGCTAGATCTATTATGTGTAGGTTCAACACATTTACATACCTCAATCAACAAATCGATTGTGACCTCCTCTACCTTGACCTCAACTGTAGTAGTCATCTCTTTGACCGTAATTGTTAGCTTGGTTAGTGGCTTCTGTGGGATAGACTATTTCTACACTTGTTTGATTTCGTATGTTGAATTAGCATTCCGATGTTTTTTTATTAGAGGATTTGTAGATGTGACACCACTTAGTGATTTTCAAATTATGTGGACAATATTATACATTATCATCAATCAAACCCTCACATCTATTACAATATTTCTGAGCTTGTACTCTATGTGCATCTGTTGTTGGTGGTGGTTGATCACTGAGGCTAGAGGTTTCCTTCGTATTTCATTCTTCGCAACATGAAGTCCACCAAAATTCATTTATTATTATGGACAAATTCTTTATTGTTTGTTGTAAATGCTCTATTTTTTCTTCAAGTCTTCTAGTTGACATAATAGTTGATAGCCCGTAGTCGTCTGTCTTGTTGCATTATGCCTTTTGTAATGCATATTCACAAGTGTTTATTTCATATAAGAGTAATGGTGAGAAAATCCATTGCAAAAAACCAATGACATACCAATGAACTAGAAATATTTGGTCGATTGTTGTCGATATTTTCTCAATAGATCCTTGAATCTTTTGTCATACTCTCATACCGTCTCCCCTGGTCGTTGTTTTATTTCTTTTAATTTTTGTGCAGCCAAGTGTGTGACATATTGGATTTTAAAAAATGATAGAAAACTATATTTAAGTCCGAATTTTTTCGATTCTGATTTTTTTTATAGTTCATGAACCATGTCAAGGCATGGTGTCGGAGGGCAGATCCGAATTGTGCCAATTGTTTGTATTCATCAGCAATGTCTGCGACATCCCAAAATTTCTTTAACATGAACCAATTTATTTTTGGGTCCTCATATCCCTCGTGCAAGGGTGTGTGATTAAACCCCATCTTTATTGTCTTTTTATAAGTATTTCCTTTATGACGTGTTTGAATTACCACAATTTTTGACTGAGTTGTCGAATCCTTGATCGAGTTTTCTTGTGTCTCTTTTTGTATTGGTTGATCTTTTATTGGTTTTTACTCCAAGAATAATTATTTCATGTTGAATGCAGAAAGTATCTCTTCAGTTTGAGAACTTTGATATTTATATTTGACTAAGATTCATTCCAATGATCGTGTCGGTTCATGACTGTAACTACTTTCTTCTCTTGAAAATAGATTTTTCATGGGGGTTGAGTCAGTGAGATCCTTAATTTGGATGAGAATGCTTTTAGATTCATTTATTTTTGGCTCAACAATGAGATCATCTTGTAGGTTTCTATGCTCGTCAGTTATGTACCATAACCTTACAGATTGGTCATCAATATGGATTCATTGTTGGAGGAACTATTTTATCCACATGCTAGTTTCTGGCATGAGGGAAGTGTGTATCACTGGTCCTGATTCTTCATAATCCATGCTTTGAGGTTCGTCTTATGGTTTATAAGAGTGCAAGACTGAGAATTCTTTCTTCTGTGAGTGAAATATTGTTTCTCCTAACTAATTTTTAATGTAATTCTCAGTGTTGCACTCCCACCATTCATGTATGTCTTGTAGGCTTAACATTTATATATACTTCTACATTCCCGGGTTCAGAAATACCAGTAAAGGAACCAATGTTGTAGTCTAGGGGGAAATGGCAAGAGTTACCAGTAGTCCTTACATAAGAATCATAGAATATACACACATATGGATATAGACAGAGGCATACATAAGTAGTGAGAGCCCAAAGATTTGTATTTATTAAAGGATATAGCAATGCAGTACAATGTATACAATCTCTCAAGCAGAGCTATCAAAGTCTCTCTATGATTGCCTATTTATATTCCTATATATCTAGTTACCAGGCAATTGTAACTACTTAAATACCTAGGTCACTAGGTTAGTAGATACTTTGACTGACTTACATTTCTGATTACCATAGTCGATCGAATTTCTAATCAACTAGAGGGTCTAGTTGACAGATTCGACTAGCCCTTATAACAAGGAGAAGGAATCATTTAAAGGTACATGCTATTGAATTTTTAGAGGATATTATCCATTCATATCAACCTTTAGATCATGCTTGTCTTTATTGAGTGAGAGTTAAGGAGGAGAAATAACAAGGAATACAAGGAGGAATTCATCATCCATCCAATGTAACCAAGTATTCATATACTTCTCCATTTTTATGATATAGATCTATGGTTCTCCATTTTGATTGTGTTCAATTCTCACATATAGATGTGATCTCTCCTTTAATAGATCATGTTATATCTAGGATAGTATTGTGATTTCCTAACACTTGGAGAATTTGTAGATTGGTATTTTTTTGTTGCTTGTGTGCAGGGAGAAGATCACATGAGTTGGATTTCTATCTCAAGAGTTGCATCATTCGTAAATGTGAGGATGAAATTTTTTGAAAAGTTATTAATTTTTCATGCTCTTATTATAAAAGGAAACTACTTGTTTGGATCTAGGGAAAACTATTTAGAATTATATCCCCACTCTTTGTCTTAGATCAAGGGTGGATCCAAGGGAGGTATGGCTTATCTGTGGGTTGGATTTATACATAACAATAAGTTGACCATCCATGGGGAAAATTCATTCAACCAAAAAATCCAAAATCATGACACATATTATGCATGACAAGCCATAGTCTTCATTATCACTTTCACAAATAATTCATCACTTGTGCCTTTTTTTCTGTAAAATCAACCTATGGCGGGTAAAAAAAATTGACATGCAACCGAAGGCGGATAGAGATAATTATTTTTATTTCATAAAAAAATTTGCAAGCTAGAGAAATCATTCTAATAAGTCCAGAATCATACCTAATTGTCTTAGGGAAGGTCAGTTCCTCACAATGCGAACCATAGCTATCATATAATTTTGACAAACAATAGTCATCAAGTCTGAAACCCTGGAAAAAATAAACAACAAGTTCTAGTAATGAGTCATCCACATGAAATTGGATATATATATTTGTAAAATGGGAATTGGACCTCCCCCCATTACCATATAATGAAGGCATGACTTGACCCTTGATAGGGTACAATTCGATTAAAGGTAACTATGCACCAACTGGTCAGTGTATGGATCCACAATAGACCCAAGGAAGAGAATTCATAGTCGTCGACCACCAAAATTACTAAGCCTCTATTTGTGAAAGGGGTGATCGATCAATTCTTATAACTAGTATACCACAAGAGAATTAAAAAGAATGTGGCAAGAATGGTGAAACAGAAACTTCATCAACTACAATTGAGAACCAAGAAAGAACCTAGCCTCTACCACCTAGGTCACCATAAAGGATATAGACTTAGTGCTCTCACATATACTATTTTGTAAAAGTTGGAAAATTCTAAAAATTGTAATTGTAAATCCAAATATCCCTCTTCTTCGGGATGAAGAAGAATTTGAGGGTGGGGGAGATAGTGGAGGGCCTAGTCGATGTGGATATGTTGGACGATTGAGTTGACTATGTGGACCAGTCTCTCTAGTGGACCAACTATAATGTCGGTCAACTATGAAAGTATGTTGAATATGCAATGTAAGTCGACCGACCATTGGGTCGATTCAAGCGACTAGGGTAGTTAAAGATGTTGTGACTACCTTCAACCTGACCCAAGCTATAAATAAATGAGATCATGAATGTAAATGTGGTGTCGTATTGATCATGATATAAATATACTTATTGTCAGTCTCACCGTTACTTGTATCTTCCTTACCTTCTTCTATGTGTGCTTGTTTTTACTATTCTATAATGTTGTATTATATTTTGTGAAGTTCCACAGGTAACTTGATGAAAACCCCCACCACCTCCTGAGGCTTGCATGATCTTCTGGTCTAGGATCATTCACAATAGGGAAATTTATGTGCCACATGCCTTCTTCCCTTTCCCTACATGCAAAATCACTTTCCTAAGGGTCCTAATACTCCAACGGAGTCTTCCACGTGACCTTAGACCAAGTCCTTGGGATAATATCCTTGAATGGCGGGAACTAGGGCACTTCAGAGCTATAGGCTTCATAAGTTCCAGCGATAACTCACGATGTTCCTACCGAATGTCAAACAGGAGGATGGCCGAACAACGACAAGGATCAATGACTATCAATGTATGTCAAGATCTATAGTTCACAGGTATTTCAGGACTCTGTACTTCAGAATTTTTACCCACTCCAACATGCAAATAATTTGAACTCGTTGATCCAATGACTGGCACTCATCTCAGATCAATGGTGGATCTACACTTTGTGCTCCAGGCTTCAAAGACTTTCAAAACACAATATCTCAAATCCTCCATAGTGTCGAACTAGAGAACTCGTGAAGGGTGTGATCAACGGTCCACCTGTCCTTGTAAACAGACGATCGAGATCTACTCTGACATTTGAGACTTTGGGAGTTCTCGACCCAAATGGTATTACACCTCTATTCCTCTAGAGTACTAGATCTCCGAACTCCAAGATATGTTGACACATGGCTCTCTAAGCCAATGGCTAAGATCCATCTTAGGCTTGAGAACTTCAGTAGCTCCACACACTTCTGCAACCACACTTCGACTCTTTCAAATTACCATACTTCTGAACTCTGCTAGATCTGTTGAAATGTTTCCTCACAAATCGACGGTCCATATTTATTACGGTTCCTGGGACTTATAGAAACTCATCTCCTCTGCAACATTTACACAAGAACCTACGAATGGGTGAAGTCCAAAAGACTTCAAGGGTTATCACTCGTGCTACTTTCCTAGATCTGACAGCTAGAAAATATTTGACTCCTCCTCAAGCGATTCTGATGTAGGAGCATCGCCAACTCATCAAGCGAGCCAACACATCAAGCGAAGATCAGCTGGATAAACAAACCCAAATTTTTGAATTACTTTGGGATTGTAGTGCAAGTCTTTAATGAACCATTTATGAAGGCGCATTTGTATATTGTATTTGACCTTGAGCCTTTAAGATCTCGTCCTTTGGTAGATAGGAGCCATTTAATCTAGTTAATGATGGTAGATAGGATTTTAAGTCTAGATTTGATAGTTTAGAGTTCAAGAGGGAAAACGGATATAGACACCCTCATTGTGCATTGTAATATTATCAACCCAGGAGAAGAGAAGAGAAAGCAGAGAATAGTGTATGAAGAACACCCATGTACAGGCATTTGAATTAATAGAATGAAGCTTTGATTCAAGCTCATGGTTTGTGTTGTTTTCTCTGTGTATTGATGTTATGCTCATGAATGTTTGCTTTCTTGTATGCATTTTCTTTGTATATGTTTTGCATGTGATTTCATGTTTCAAACTGAAGTCTAAAAGGAAGAGAGAGTGAGGTTCAATTGTTTCTCTATCTGAGCCAGGAGATTCCTGCAAGGTGTGCAGTTGAATTCATCCGCAAGGAGTGCGTTGATGTAGGCTCAGTAGTCTAACTTTTGTTCCCATTCACCCAGAAGTGGATTTGGGTCGTTGAAGCCATGCAAGGAGTGCATAGGCTGAAGCAGAAGTCTCATTTGTAAATATAAGCAAAGTAAATTAAAGACTGCTGCTGCAGGAGTTGCGTAGAGTCGAAGGTATTCAACACTGGAGAGTTGTTGAATGATTGTCGCGAGGAGCACGTGCAAGTCCCTCTAAAGGAATCAGAGTGGAAAAGATCAGGAGGAATAGACCTTTGAACTCACTGAAGGCTAAGTGTAGGGAATTTGTCATCAGAGGTCGGAGGAAAGTGTCGTAGGTTGGTGAGCGAGCAAACGAGTCTTGTGGAGAGACACTCCTTTATTTCGCAAAATCCTCAAGGGGAGAACAGACGGACGAAATCTTTGGAAGATATTTCACGAAGTTCCGAGAGCTGTTGGATCTCCCAGAGGTGAAAGGTAGTTACAAGGCTGGCTTGGAGAGGATTCAAAGCTCAGGAGGGGCAGCATCATTGATCCAAGTCGGTCAGGGTCGTTGGATTGTTCACGAGATCGCTTATCGGGACCTCATGAGGAAAGTGTCCTAAGTTTGGTAAGGAGAGTCGCGAGATTGCGAGAAGTGATATCTCAACTACTCCGAGGTTAATGTGGATGCACAAGAGTTGGCAAGTGGATAGGTGGAACCTCGCATCTCGGGAACTCGTAAGTGGAAGGGTTGACAAATTGGTGTTAAAGGTCGCGAGGCCACGAGTCTCGGCATCTCGTACATCAAGAGTCGAAGTAAAATTTATTCAACCTCGCGAGTAGCGAAGTCGCGAGTGGTGAGATTGCGATAGCGCAGAAGTCCTGATAGAAGTGACGAGTGTGGACAGGTCAATTCACACGTGCGCATCGGAGTTTCAGTGCCTCAGATATCGGAGGTTGGAGAACCAAAAGTTTGGTATCGCGAGTAGCGAGGTCGCGACTAGAGAAATCCCTCAGGGAAAAGTCAGCGAGTTGACTGACCATCGAGTCTCAGGATCCGAGAACCCAGTGTTCAACCTTTGAACTCGCGAAGTCACGAGTTTCGATTCCCCAATAAATCAAGGAAGGGGGGATCGCACGAGAGAACTGTGGGAGTAGATTTCTCGATAGGGAAATAGAAGAACCTTAGAGTTCTTTGGGCCGAGAAGAAGAAGAAGTTCCTGTGTGAGCGGACGTGTCGTGAGGGGGCGCTCTACGTCAGAGTGGTATCAAAGTGGATTTATTTTCTATATATTTCAAGCAAGAGGAGCGAGGAAGGAAATAACCACTCTGATACACGTCAAAGTGGTATCAGAGCGAGAAAATTTCTTTGCTTTCTATAGCAGAGAAGAAGAGAAAATTCACCATGCCACCGAGGAGAGAAATACAATCACCCGATCCAGAGGATAGGGGAAACCAAAGAGGAAGAGGGAGACACGCATAGAATCTAGAAATGGAGAGGTAGATATGTGATCTCCGAGCGAGATTAGAAGATATGGAAGCAACACAGAGACGCACAACCAGTGCTCGAGATCTGAGCGACTCCAAAGGCGAAGTTGAAGTTGAAAAACAAGAAGAAGTTGCAGCCGAAGATGCAGCCAATGAGCAATTAATTAAAGCTATCGCCTGGATGAGTTCAAAAACAAAGATGGACATTCCAACCTATGAAGGAAATGTGGATGCAGAAGAGTTACTCGATTGGATTCGAGCTCTTGACACTTACTTCGATTATGAAGATATCGAAGAATATAAGAAGGTTAGGCATGCTATCACAAAATTGAAGGGACATGAATCATTATGGTGGGGCGAGCTTCAAGCAGACAGACGTTCCAAAGGTAAGCAAAAGATTAAAAGCTGGGATCAAATGATTGCGAAGATGAAGGAAAAGTTCATCCCAAGGGATTATCAAATCACACTGTTCAGGAGAATGCAGAACCTGAGACAGAAGTTGATGACAGTGAAGGAGTATACTGAGGAATTCTACAAGATAAATATCAGAGCAGGTCATCGAGAGAGTGATGATGAAAAGGTTTCCAGATATATGAATGGCTTGAGATACGATATCTAGGACGAGATGAGTATGACGACCATCGGAACGGTGGAGGATGAGTATAAAATGGCATTGAAAGCTGAAGAGAAGCTGAGTCGTAAGCTAGGACAGCGAGGCCGAGGTAGGAGCCAGCCAAAAGGTAAGTTAGTTGCCCAAGATAGGTTCCAGAAATCCAAGGACGACTGGAAAAATCCTTAGACTAGAACAGAAAGAGGTGGAAGTTCACAGTGAGGCCAACACGTTGAACAATGAAGGCAGCATACAGAACAGGGCGGAGGATACGCTGATAACAACACATTTCCTCGTACCAGAGGTAGAGGAAGAGGCAGAGGTGGAGTCATTACATGCTTCACATGTGGAAAGAATGGACACAAGGCAGTTGACTGTCCAGATAGGAAGAAGGATGGAGGAGAAGCTCACATCGTCGAGGCACAGAGGCGAGATGCTGAAGCAGAAGACACAGAAGACAGAAGGTCATTGATGATGTGTAAGGTTCTCTTAACACTCGAGAAGGAGGTGGAGGACACAGTTCAAAGAAATAGACTTTTCAGAACCACATGCAAGACCAAAGACAGTAAATTCAAGGTTATCATGGATAGCGGTAGCACAAATAATCTCGTTTCAACCGAGATAGTAGAAAAGCTGGAGTTGGAAATGACTGATCACCTGAGTCCATACAAAGTTTCATGGCTACAGAAGGGACATCAGGTAAATGTCACCAAACAATGCTTAGTTGACATCAAGATAGGAGGATACAATGATAAAATACTCTGTGATGTTATTCCTATGGATGTATGTCATTTATTGCTAGGCAGACCATGGCAATATGACATGAACATAATTCATGATGGGAAGATGAATACGTATACTTTGGAGAAGAATGGAAGAACACATATGCTATTTCCAATTAAAGATAAAGAAGTAAAACCAGAATCGAGGAATACTGTACTTCTCATGAGTGGGAAGGAACTTCTGGTGGAAGTAAAGAAGAAGGAAGATACACAATTCTTTGTGGTCAGGAAACCAAGAATTTTTTTGACCAACACAAGATTAGATGATTTGCCAGAAGAGATTCAGGAACTGCTCGAAGAGTTCGTTGACATTGTGGTAGACGAATTACCTCATTCGTTGCTACCGATGAGGAGTGTGAGTCATCATACAGACCTCATACCAGGAGCCAGTTTGCCAAACAAATTTGTGTACAGGTTGACACCGTAGGAGAACGAAGAAGTTAAAAGGTAGGTGCAAGAACTGTTGGATAGAGGACTGATCAGGGAAAGTTTAAGTCTGTGTGCCGTTCCAATGGTACTGAGTCCAAAGAAAGATGGAGGTTGGAGAATGTGCACTGATTCCAGAGCCATTAACAAGATAACCATCAGGTACAGGTTTCCATTGCCATGGATGGATGACTTGATGGACTGTTTAAGTGGAGCAAATTGTTTTTCAAAGATTGATTTGAAAAGAGGATACCATCAGATTCGCATGAGGGAAGGTGATGAGTGGAAGACAGCCTTCAAAACCAACGAAGGGTTGTACGAATGGCTAGTCATGCTGTTTGGTTTGACAAATGCACCGAGTACCTTCATGAGGCTAATGAATAAAGTGTTGAAGGAATTCATTGGTAATTTTTTCATTGTTTATCTGGATGACATATTGATTTTCAGCAAAACAAAAACAGAACATCTGAAGCATTTAGCTGCGGTAATGAAGAAGATACAGCAGGAGAAGTTGTTGATCAACATGAGGAAATATTCATTTATGAAGACAGAACTCATTTACCTGGGATTTGTCATATCGACGAATGAATTAAAGATGGATCCAAGTAAAGTGGAGGTAATTAAGAATTGGCCATCACCGAGAAATATTTTCGAGGTGAGAAGATTTCATGGATTAGCTAGTTTCTACCGAAAGTTCATCAGGAATTTCAGCGGAATTAGCGCAGAAATGATGGATACAGTGAAGAAAAGACATAAATATTTTCACTGGACAGAAGAGGCCGAGAAGAGTTTCAATTTGTTGAAACGAAAGATTACGGAACAACCGGTTTTGGTGTTGCCGGGTTTTCAGAAAACATTTTAGGTAAAATGTGATGCAAGCGGGTTTTCCATAGGAGCAGTCTTGAGCGAGGAGGACATACCAATTGCATATTTCAGTGAGAAGATAGATGAGGAAAAAGTAAAGTACTCCACGTATGGCAAAGAATTTTATGCTATCATACAGGCATTGAAGAAATGGAGGCATTACTTGATCCCAAAAGAATTTGTTTTGTATAGTGATAATCATGCATTGTAGTTTGTGACTCAACAGGAGAAGTTGAATCAGAAACATGCTAAATGGGTAGAGTATATGCAGAATTTTACATTTTTAATTAAACACATTTCAGGTACTGCTAACAAAGTGGTTCATGCTTTGAGCAGGAAGTGTTTGTTGTTGCAGGAGTTCCGAGTCAAAACATTGGGTTTTGAGGATCTTAGGGACATGTATGTAGGTGATGCAGATTTTGCAGAGGCATATGAAGCAGCTGAGAATCCATTTCTCAGAGACGGAATCCCTTGGATAGATTACATGATCCAAAATGGGCTGTTGTTTAGAGGAAATCAACTGTGCATTCTGAATTGCTCCATGAGGGAGAATCTGTTAAAGGAGAAGCACAGTGGTGGATTAGCAGGGCATTTTGACCACGACAAGACATTTTCAAAGCTGAGCGAAGCATACTTTTGGCTAGGGATATGATTCGAAGTCAAACATTTTGTCGACAGATGTAGAATTTGCCAGCATTCAAAGGGCAGGAAATAGAATGCGGGGTTCTATCAGCCATTACCCATACCAGAAGGGCCATGGGATGCCATAAGCATGGATTTTGTATTGGGATTGACTAGGATGAAAAGAGGACATGATTTGATCTTTGTGGTGGTTGACAGGTTTTCCAAAATGGCACATTTTATCCCATGTCAGAAGACCAGCGATGCAACTCATATCGCAAATTTGTTCTTCAAGGAGATTGCTAGACTTCATGGTTTACCCAAAAGCATAGTATCGGATAGGGATATGAAGTTCATAGGGAATTTTTGGAGGACACTCTGGAAGAATATGGGGACTAACTTGATGTTTAGTTCTTCCTATCATCCACAGACGGATGGGCAAACAAAGGTGGTAAATAGAAGTCTGGGAGACTTATTAAGAAGCTTGGTGACAGAGCACCATAGCAGCTGAGACAATGTGTTGCCACAGACAGAGTTTGCATACAATGACTCAGTGAACAGAAGCACAGGCAAAAGTCCATTTGAGATTGTATACGGCAGGCAGCCAAGTGGAGTTTCTGAGCTGAGGGATTCAGAGTAGATAATAACTAAGAGCGCAAACACTGAAGAATTCGTAGAGGTGATGTAAGAACTTCACAACAGGGTGAAGGAGCGATTGCTGGAATCAAACCAGGAATATAAGCGCAGAGCAGATCAGCATCGAAGACAACTTCAGTTCGAAGTTGGTGATCTAGTTTTGGCACATATGAGAAAGGAACGGTTCCCAAGGGGAACATAGAATAAGCTAAAAATGAATAAAATTGGGCCATGCAGAGTCCTAAAGAAATTGGGAGAAAACGCTTATGAGATTGAGTTGTCGGATGAGATTGGAATATCTCCGACGTTCAATTTCTCAAACTTATATCCATATAAGGCTGAAGAAGTAGGAGCTGGAAGTGATGAACAACCAGAAATCCAGTGGCAGAAGCAGATGCCGATTGCAGAAAAGCCATAGATGGAGTGTATACTTGACAAGAGAGTGAGCAAAAAGACCAGGCGGAAGCAATACTTCGAGTATCTGGTCAAATGGAAGAAACACCCAGTAGAAGATGGTAGTTGGGAAAGCAAAGAAGAGATTCAAAAGCATGGACAGACCATGCAGGATCTCATGCACAGGAGCCCATGAAAGTTTCAAGCCGAGGAGTATGATGCAGGAGCATCACCAACTCACCAAGCGAGCCATCACATCAAGCAGAGATCAACTGGATAAACAAACCCAAATTTTTGAAGTACTTTGGGATTGTAGCGCAAGTCTTTAATGAACCATTTATGAAGGCACATTTGTATATTGTATTGGACCTTGAGCCTTTAATCTCTCGTCCTTTGGTAGATAGGAGACATTTAATCTAGTTAATGCTGGTAGATAGGATTTTAAGTCTAGATTTGATAGTTTAGAGTTCGAGAGGGAAAACGGATATAGACACAATCATTGTGCATTGTAATACTATCAACCCAGGAGAAGAGAAGAGCAAGTAGAGAATAGTGTATGAAGAACACCCATGTACAGGCATTTGAATTAATAGAATGAAGCTTTGATTCAAGCTCCTGGTTTGTGTTGTTTTCTCTGTGTATTTATGTTATGCTCATGAATGTTTGCTTTCTTGTATGCATTTTCTTTGTATATTATGTGCATGTGATTTCATGTTTCAAACTAATGTCTGAAAGGAAGAGAGAGTGAGGTTCAATTGTTTCTCTATCTGAGCCAGGAGATTCCTGCAAGGTGTGCAGTTGAATTCATCCCCAAGGAGTGTGTTGATGTAGGCTCAGTAGTCTAACTTTTGTTCCCATTCACCCAGAAGTGGATTTGGTTCGTTGAAGCCATGCAAGGAGTGCGCAGGCTGAAGCAGAAGTCTCTATTGTGAATCCGAGCAAAGGAAATCAAAGACTGTTGCTGCAAGAGTTGCGCAGATTCGAAGGGATTCAACACTGGAGAGTTGTTGAATGATTGTTGCGAGGAGTGCATGCAAGTCCCTCTGAAGCAATTAGAGTGGAAAAGCTCAGGAGGAATAGACCTTTGAACTCACTGAAGGCTAAGTGTAGGGAAGTTGTCGTCAGAGGTCGGAGGAAAGCATCGCAAGTTGGCGAGCAAGCAAACGAGTCTCGTGGAGAGACAGTCCTTTATTTCGCAGAATCCTTAAGGGGAAAACAGACGGAAGAAATCTTTGGAAGAGATTTCACGAAGTTCCGAGAGCTGTTGGATCTCCCAGAGGTGCAAGGTAGTTACAGTGCTGGCATGGAGAGGATTCAAAGCTCAGGAGGGGCAGCACCGTTGATCCAAGTCGGTCAGGTCTGTTGGATTGTTCACAAGATTGCCTATCGGGACCTCGTGAGGAAAGTGTCCTAAGTTTGGTAAGGAGAGTCACGAGATTGCGAGAAGTGATATCTCGACTACTCCGAGGTTAGTGTGGATCCACAGGAGTTGGAAAGTGGACAGGTGGCACCTCGCATCTTGAGAAATCATAAGTGGAAGGGTTGACAAATTGGTGTTAAAGGTCGCGAGGCCGTGAGTCTCGGCATCTCGGACATCGGGAGTCGAAGTAGAAGTTATTCAACCTCGCGAGTAGCGAAGTCGCGAGTGGTGAGATCGTGATAGCACAAAATTCCTGATAGGAGTGACGGGTGTGGATGGGTCAAGTCACACATGCGCATCGGAGTTTCAATGCCTCGGATATCGGAGGTTGGAGAACCAAAAGTTTGGTATCGCGAGTAGCGAAATCCCTCAGGGAAAAGTCAGCGAGTTGACTGACCATCAGGTCTCGGGATCCGAGAACCCAGTGTTCAACCTTTGAACTCCCGAAGTCACGAGTTTTCATTCCCCAATAAATCAAGGAAGGGGGGATCGCATGAGAGAACTGTGGGAGTATATTTCCCGATAGGGAAATAGAAGAACCTTAGAGTTCTTTGGGTCGAGAAGAAGAAGAAGGTCCTGTGTGAGAGGACGTGCCCGTGAGGGGGCGCTCTGCGTCAGATTCTCATCCACTTGACCTTGAAATGAAAAGGGTCCTTCCCTTAAAATACTTTTGTTCACTACTTCTCCTGATCTTTTTCACTTGAAGTGATTTGGACCTTTGGCGCATGTTGAAACAAACCTTGAATTTTTATTTTTTAAAGATAAAAAGTTGTATTCTTGAATCTGTGTATTTTTCAAATTTCATAAAGCAAAAAATTTGATCACTAATGAATTCGCGATACCTCTCATGGTTTATTGTTGGACAAAGAAGAGAAAAATCTAAGCGAATATAAGTTTTCAAACACTGGTCAAAAGATCTTTTAAATGGGCAGTAATTTTAATTGAGTAATTTTAATCGGAATATCGGGATTCAGAGTTTTACATGAACAAATGTTTAATACAACTTAAATTGCGAAATCATGATTCCCGATTTCCCGACGCTTTAAAACTCAATTAAGATGTAATTTAGTTAATTCAGAATTAAAAAGGGTTTAAGCATTAATTTAATCACATCGCGAAATCGAGATTCATGGTTTTGTGAAGTCAAATAATCTTGTCATCGAGTCTTCCGATTTCCCGATTTCCCGATACAGTTAATCCATAATTAAATTTTTAAATTAATCTAATTACCGTTAAGCATGATTAAGAATTAATAATTACATCACAATATCGGGATTCGCAGTTTGTTGAGAAGCATGTTTCACCACATCGGATTACCCGAAATCCCAATCCCTGATCTTCCGATTGACAAAATCCCGAAAAGGTCAAATCTTGATTAATTAAGATAATAAAAATGTTTTAACTTAAATAACACATCGCGATTTCGGCCATCGGAGTTCCTCAATGACATATTTTCATGACATCAAAAGTTCTGAAACTCCGATAAGAAAATTTTTCAAATTTAATTCAAGATTAACACTAATTAATCGTTCTTCTAAACATGGTTTAAAGTTAAACTTTCTTCGAATGTTCTTTAACGCGGAAATTAACCATTTTAGAAAGGTTGTATTATTTTTGAAAACACCGAGATATCATAAGTACAAACATTAAAGGCATATATTTAGAAATGTCTTTCGCATTAAAAGCCTTAACTTCATAACAGAGGTACAAATCTCAATTCTTTTATGATATATTCGAAGCAAATTTTGAAACGTCTACATTATCATTTCGAAGCTAAATTCATCTCTGTTACAGGTTTTCAAGGGAACACAGAGCTATGGCACCCAAAAAGGCTTCAAAGAAAAATGAAGAGCAACCAGAAGGTGATATTATTTCCGACACTACTGCATCTGGGGTACACTCTGTCAAGTCATGGAATGGAATTTCTGAAAAAATAGAGGATGAACTTAAATATCCGGCCACTGATTCAGACAATCACCTCCGAGATATTGCCGAGACTAAGCTTCATAAAGTTGTTGCACGTCTGAGACTTGTGGAATATACCGATATGATCGCCTGGGCACTGGATAAAGTAGATGTTCTGACCAGAAGTATTCTGAACAAGCAAGGAGTTGTTATCAGCTCATTCAGGCCTGGACATATCCAAGTAATGTATAAACTCTCACCCAATCATAGAAACACTTTTAATTCTGAGTTTGTAGCTGCATTTCAAAGAAAAGAGTGCATTGAAGGTGGCCAAACATATGCTGACATGATAAAAGGATGGGCCAGAGATGAAAACAAGTTTCAAACCGATTTACATGGAATTTATGCCACGACTTCTTTAAACAAATATATGGTGTATGTAGAAATGATGTTATGTAGACTCTTTGGGAAAAAGGACCCTTGTCACTTTAATGCATATTAGACACCTTTCTTAGAGGAAGTTTCAGAAGGACGCAGTTTTAATTGGCATAAAATTTTGTCAGTTAACCTCACATCAAAGGTTATGAATTACAAACCAGCTAGGACAAAAGGACTGTCAGTGTATTTTTATATGTCAGCTTATATCATGGATGCCATTTTCTTTATGACTCCTTTCCCACTAATGAATTGGATTTGGAATGTTTCTTGACTAGAGCCTGCTCATAAGTACCATTCAACTCTCTAGGAAGAAAATGCAAAAAATGTTTTTTATGAGGTTTGTCATTATGTAATTATTCCTCTACACCAAATTTTCTTTGGATGCGAACCTCCGCGCATTTCCAATACCATCATAGAAAACCTCAAGTCAGTTGTTGACTGGTTCATTGACGAACATTTATCCTATGTTAGGGTTTATGGTTGTTCTATTCCGCCTCACGCACTCCCAAAAATTTTACCAGACAGGTTGATATGTAGAGAAGTGGCTTATCAGCTAGTCAATGGGGGAATTGGATTAGAATTAAAAGCTCAGCAGAAAAAAACATGGCCATCGTTTCCTGTTTATATAGGAAAATTTGTTTTATTAAACATAGACCATTCTAAAGCAGAAGCCGATTCGATGGACAAAGTGAAATTAGCAAGTATAGAGCACAGGAAACACGACCCTTATCAAATAATCAATCGGCATTTCACACAATGTAATTTGAAAGCATATGAACATGAATTTTCAGTTTATTATGATGTTTTTAAAAATGCTAAATCTTATGAGGAAGTGCAGAGCAGAGTGCAAACCTTGTCACCTGGTGCACAAGTGGGGTTTGCATCTTTTCAAAGAAATAGACGACAATGTCTGCCAAAGATTTTACAAGGCGAAGTGTCAATTTCAATCCCAAAGCAAGAAATTATTCCTCCGGGGTTTGAAACCATTATTCAAGATAAGTCAAGTGACAAAGATAAGTTGAAAAATCCCGAAATACCTCGTCAGAATGTACAGAGTTCTCAGACTAAAGAATCACAGACAGAAAAGGGAAAAGGAATAGAAACAAGTCCAATAATTCTAGATGATATTCTAGAAAATGTTGGAGGAACAGTTTCAAAGGAGCTTGGCAGTCCTATTACAACATTGACACCACTACAGTCTACTTTCGGAACCCCTCATGAAGGAGTTCTATATGTAAGTGACTTATAGCCAATCACCAGAGATGAAATCCCTTCGTCTAACTATTTTTTCAGTAAAAAAAGAAGAGTTGTCTTGAAAGAGGAATTACATCATGTAGGAGAACGAATGATCAAAAACCATAAAATTATCATTGATGGAAAGAAACTAAATGAAGGAGAATTCGCTACAGAGAAAGGAGGAACCATGGGTGCTATAGCATCAGCCAACATGTATTCTGTAGGGAATCTAACAACTATGTTGGAGCAAAAGGATCGGGAAATAATGCAGCTGCAGGACAGATTAAAGGAAAATGAGAAAAATATTGGCTGGGGAATACAAAAAGGTCTAGAACAAGCTAGAATCAAAGACATCCAAGAAATCCAAAAGTTGAATGAAAATTTGGATGAGGCAAAACACATGATACAGGTTACTCAAGAACAAGTGCAAAAGTTGGGCGATGAAAATAAATCTCTGCAAGATAAAATTATTTTGATTACTAATCAAGTGATTGAAATGGAACACTTGAAGACTAAAGCATCAAAGATATATGAAAACATTGAGGATGAACAACATAAAATATTTTGTAATCTGGAAATCATCTAGAACTATTTTCAAGAATCTAATAGGTCTGTGGAAAAGGTATTGCAAAAAGAAAAAGAAGCTAAATCAACAAGGAATTCTTTTCAAAATATAATAACTTCTTTACAAAAAGAAGAAACTGGAAAAACACAGAAATTATCCATTTCGGAGCAGTTAAAAGGAGATATAATGATAAAAGTTTGGGAAACAAAATTGGAAGAATATAAAAGAATTACAAAAGGGATCAATAAAGATTGTCAAAGGATCTTCAATCTTATTGAAAAAGATTCAGTAAATATTGGGACAGTTGGTTCTTCCGAGTTGTTAGGTGAAGTCAACATTACCAGGTATCAGCTGAAAACAAAAGAAGAACTTGAAGAAAAGAAAGAAAAAATCTCAAATATTAAAGTGGTCAACATTGCAGAGATTGATAAGTGGATGATAGCTTCAAGTTCAAAATTGGAAAAGGTTAAATTCACGGAGAAAACAATAGCAAGCCAGTTGCCAGACTTACAAAGAAGTTTTTTCTCTTTTGAAGCAAATGAAGTACCGAAGAATCCTAAGGTCTTGGTAAACTTTTTAGGGAAATATGTTCAATGCGTTGAAGTAGAGAAAGAAAGCTCATCAACGCAAATTTGAAACTTTGTAAATATTTTTATTTTAGAATTTAGAAAGAAATTGTAAACAGTTGACATTAGCTCATGTAACCGTAATATTAGGAGGTTGGTTAGTTACCAACGAAAAATTTTGATAGAAAGGTATAAATATAATTCCAAAATGCGGAAAGAGAGGCTTAAGAAATTTTGGAGAAAGCCAATTTTTGTAATATCAACTTTGAAGTTCATCGGAATATACACCGCAAACAAGATTTTGAATCCTGCAATTTTGTGACTATGTTTCTCCCTTTGTTTATCATGCTTTGTTAAATCTTCCTCTTAATGTGTGTTTCTAACAAATAAATCAATTTGAAGTCATATACATTGTTTTTTATTGTTTCAGATTGGTTTGGATGTTGAATGTTTTACAGTCTTTCCTCTAAAATTACTTTAGTGATTTTAAGACCTGTAAACCTTATGTTCCTTAATATTTAATTCTGTTAGAAATATTGTTTTTATTTCATCATTGTTAATTGAAATATAAGATTCTTTCTAGATTAAAGCCTTATATTTCTATGTATCGCGTTCTATTGTTTAAGATTTCAAAATTGTTACAAAACCAGGAAATGGCCTTGATTGTGTTTTTACATTACTGTTTTAGATTTTAAAGTGGTTTCAATAATATTATCTCTGAAAATCTGAAGTAACCAATCAAAAAAAAAAAAACTCATTTATAAACATTTAAAACCCTATCACCCATGACAGTCCCTAGTGGCAGACAACCTAATGTAGAACCTGGGCTTCAGGATCAAACCAGCATTGCACTAAACTTATTTAACACTATTCTGCAAACAACGACCAATAGGGCTAAGTTAGAAAGATCGTGGGTTGCTATTGAACATGATATTAGCATCCAAGAGCAACGAGAAGCAAGACAGAGACAGTTGAGAAACTGAATCTGATCTAGTCTTTCCTTGTTTCTTTATTTCAAAACCTTATTATAAAAACCTCTTTTTCGGATGCCTTTACGGTATGTTTTATAGCCTTAAAACATAAACTCAGGAACAACATCTTTTTGGTGCCGCTGCCGGGGAACGAAGAAATGAATTATTTCCCTGGGAAGAACGACATTGACACTTTCTGTTATTGATAGTGAACAAAAACATAAAACTTTATAAGGATAAATTATCTTTCACTTGGAGAGTCCACTTTAATAAACTGGCTAGTAGCCGTAAGAATACCAGGAAAAACCCAAATAGAAAACAGACCTCACCACTCTCTAATCCGGAGAAAATCTTAAAATCAAGAAAATCAATTAAGCAAATCCTTTTATCAACTTATTCTGCAGATCCACCTAATTTTTCACAATCAAATTCGTCTGAAACTTTTGAATGATCACTTTCGCTTCCCCCTTCTTTTGACACTTTTTCTTTTCCCGAAGTTTCGCCCCCAGTTTTACAAGGATCTTCTCCACACACTATCCCAACTACAGTCCCAAACCTAACCATGGCGGCCCAAGGAGGTGCTAGAGGTGGAGGTGGTGCTCCTGAAGGTGGTCAAGTACCAGTTCCCCGGATTTTTGCCAAAGTGGCTGCTAGGTATGCTCCTCTAGTTCTTCCTATTCCTCTTCATGATCTCCCTGAGAAGTATATGAAGAGCCTCCCAAAATTTACAGGGGAGGGTGATTTGACTGCACAAGAACACATCAACTTTTTCGATCAATTCGCAGATATACTTGGAATAGAACATGAAGATGTTTATTCCAGACTACTTGTTCAAACTTTTGAAGGACAGGTGAGAACCTGGTTTCGATCCCTACCAGCCGGATCATTAAGATCTTATGAAGAGATTGAGAGTGCATTCATCAGAAAATGGGGTGAGAGAAAGGATCACCTATATTATCTAACCGAATTCGGAGCCCTAAAAAATAAAAGCTCTGAGTCGGTGCTGGAATTCACACAAAGATTTAATAAATTATACAATAAAATTCTAGCTGAAGTTAAACCCTCCCAACCTGCAGCCAAAGTAACTTATGCTGGTGCTTTTGATCCTGACTTTGATTTACTATTGAGGGAGAGAAGATCATTAGATCTCTCTAAAATGCAAGATGATGCAGTTGAAATTGAATCAAATATGATGGCATCAGGTAAGCTTAAAGCAAAGACCGAAAATGTAAATAAAGAAAATAAAAAATTTAAAGAACAAGGTGGACCTTCAGGGTCAGGAAAATCTTTTGGAGATAGACTAGATGAAATGGCTAAGGTCATCCAACAACTCTCGGACAAAATTTTGAAAATGGAGTTAGAAAAACCTAGAAGAGAAATTTTTCCCAGAAAAGATTTCCGAAAAAATCTTGAACCTCAAGGGCCACATAAAACGATAAAAAATGAAGATCAAAAAATCCAAGCCCCTTTTAAAAGTGAAGATTATATTGGAGAGGAAGATTTTGGGGAGTTTGAAGAATTGGACGAATATATTAATAATCTTGGTGATGATAATAGGTATCCTTATTTATCTAGACAAGATTATCAAGCATCTTTGATTAAAGAAAGTAAATCAGAAGATAAAGTCAACAATAATGCCACTGATGATCATACATATCAAAGTGTCGCAGATGATATTATTGCTGATTTGCAGGGAAGATATAATCTTATATCGAGAAATAAAAATCTCCCTAATGTTCAAACGAAAAAGGTTTTTCTTAGAAATGATACTAATGAGGAAAACCCAAAAGTTGCAGATAAAGAGTCTGCAAAATGAAATACAATAGATAACCCTGTACAGTTAGAGACAGTAGGAACTACCCCTGTAAATACAAAAGATCCGATAAAGGAAAATAAGGTTACACCACAACATAAAACTGAGAAAAAGGTTATGGAAGCCCTACACATTGATAATGACAAGGCCCTAGGCAATTTTAACTTGGAAAATGAAATAAGCAAGATTAAAATTCCTATCCCCCTTGTCGAATTAGCTAAAAATCCAGTATACCGAAAACAAATAGCCAAAATGATTATTTTTTCTGAAAAGGAAAGTCAGGCCGACACAATTAACTTAGAAGATGATATACCTATCATAGTTTTTGGTCCACACGTAGAAGGGGAAAAAGATACAGTGGCTCCTTTTTATATCACACTTACTATTTTTTATCACCTTTTACACAACTGTATGTTGGATTCTGGAGCTTCTCATAATGTCATGCCCAAAGAAATAATGGATAAACTTGGTCTCGAGGTCACAATACCTTATGGTGATTTGTATTCTTTTTATTTGAGAAAAGTTAAATGCATAGGAATGATTAAATACCTAGTGGTTAATTTGGCTCGGATACCCACTAAAAGCATCCTAATGGATGTAGTAGTTGCAGATATTCCCCCAAAATATGGAATTCTACTATATAGATCATGGGGCACTAAGCTAGGAGGATCCCTCCAGTTAGATATGACATACGCTACCATCCCTGTTTTCGGAGGACAATTCACCCGTCTTTACAGGGAGACTCGGATGGCATTCATTGTAAGTGACCCAAAAAATCCTAACAATCATCCTGTGTATATTGCATACCAAGATTTAGGGAACTGTATATTATCTTTAGATGATGATTTTGAAATAAATGTAGATGATAAATATACAGAAGAAAAAATTCAAAAAAATGAAATAAAAGAAAATGTATATAATACTGGTACATGGAAAAAAAAAATTGATGGTGCTTCCTCCTATCTTGGAGTTGGGGATGGAGTAATCCTTATTGCCCCTGATGATCAATTTGTGATCCATTTTTCCTATAGGCTCCAGTGGTATATAGACTATACAAATAATGTATGTGAATATGAGGCTTTAGTACTCAGTTTAGAAGCTGCAAGAAAAATGAAAATTAAAAATATTGAAGTCTTCGGTGATGCTGAATTAATCATAAAACAAGTAAATCGGCAATACCAAGATAAACATCCTAGATTAAGGTCTTATATAAACTGTGTATGGGATTTAATTGAGAATTTATTCACTTCTGTGAATTTTCATTTTGTCCCTAGATCCGAAAACCAACAGGCTGATGCTCTAGCTAAAGTTGCATCAACATTCGCACCCCAGACAACTTTTAATTTAAAATACCATATTCAAATGAGACATCGCCCTTCCATACCTGATAATGTACAACATTGGCAAGTTTTCGAAGACGATGAGCAACTTAGAAATTTTCTTGAATCTTTAGAGGAGTTTTCAGAAACGTATAATGATCAGGAGAATCAAAATGATCCTATTTGGATCATGCAAGAAGGGGAAGATGCAAGAGAGTTTCATGATAAAATAGCTAATCACCGGATGCTTGTTTTGAAAAACAATCAAATCCCCAAAGGTATGATACCTTTGGAAAGACTCTTTAATAAAGATGACATTACTTCTAAAACTACTCTGCAACCTCAACCAGAAGAGGTTAAAGATTGTAACATAGGAACTGTAGATAATCCCAAAATGGTTAAGTTATCTAAATTTTTATCAGAAGAAAATAAAAATAAATACACAGAATTGTTAAAAAAATATAAAGATGTGTTTGCATGGTCATACGAAGATTTGAAAACATATGACACTTCGGTGATAGAACATAAAATACCACTTAAACCTGGTGTTAAACCTTTCAAGCAGAAACTCAGACAGTTTAACCCAATCTTATTACCTGTCATTGAGAAAGAAGTTAAAAAGATTCCGGACGCTAAAATTATTGTTCCCTTAAGATATTCTGATTGGGTTGCTAACCTAGTACCAGTGAGAAAGAAGAATGGGGAAATCAGATTATACGTTGACTTTAGAAATTTAAATAAATATTCTCTTAAAGACAACTATCCTCTACCAAAAATGGATCACGTTCTGGAGAAAGTAGTAGGAGCTACTAGGATGTCCATGATTGATGGATTTTCAAGATATAATCAAATTGTTGTTAGTGAACCTGATAAGGAAAAAACTGCATTCACCACTCCTTGGGGTACCTTTATGTATGATAAGATGCCATTCGGACTAATGAATGCAGGAGCCACTTTTCAACGAGCAATGGATATCGCTTTTGTCGACGAACGGGATAAATTTGTAGTTATATATCTGGATGACCTTACTGTTTTTTCGAAATCAGATGAATAACACATGATTCATCTGAAACAAACTTTTGAAAAATGGCGTAGGTTTGGTCTTTCATTAAATCCTAAAAAGTCTCATTTCTCCATGCAGGAAGGCAAGTTGTTAGGTCATATAGTGTCCCGAGATGGTATCAAAATAGATCCTAAAAGAGTAGAGGCCATAGAAACATTAGCTATTCCTAGAAATGTTAAAGAAATTCAATCTTTTCTAGGAAAAATAATTTTTTTGAGAAGATTTGTTCCTAACTTTGTTGAAATTGTCAAACTGATTACAGATATTCTCAGGAAGAACAACGAAGTTAAGTGGACAGTAGAAGCAAAGGCATCATTTGCTCACATTAAAAAATTTATAAGTGAGGCGCCAGTTTTAGCAAGTCCATATTATCTTAAAGATTTCCTCATTTTTTCTTTTGCCTCTGAACATACGCTTGCTGCTGTCCTCCTCCAGAAGAATGAAGAGGGTTTCGAACAACCCATCGCCTTCTTCAGTAAAAGCCTCCGAGACACTGAGATTAAATACAATATAATGGAAAAGCAATCTTACGCAATGGTTAAAGAATTAAAGGCTTTTAGAAGGTATGTATTACATTCCAAAATCATTGCATATGTACCTACCAGTGTTGTAAAGGATATCTTAGTTCAAGCAAACAACGATGGTAAAGAGGTAGATGGCTGGAAAAAATTCAGGAATTTGACTTAGATGTTAAACCAACTAAATTAGTGAAAGGACAGGGCTTAGCTAAACTTCTAGCTGAATCTAATTTTAAGGCTCTTGGGATAAACAGTTCTCAAGAGGAAGAAGGATGGATAGATATGAATGAAATTGATGATCAAATAATTGAAAACAAGATTGAGGACAAATTCGTTTCATCTGGTTGGTATAAAGATATAGTAACATATTTATTAACTTTGAAATGTCCAGATGATTTGTCACCTTCCAAAGCCAGAACACTGAAACTGCATGCAGTTAAGTACTACATTTTCGAGAAAAGATTATACTGGAAATATCCTCTTGGTTTCCTCCTAGTATGTCTGGTTGAATCAGAGACAGAGGAAGTTATAAGTCAATTTCATGAAGGGGTCTGTGGAGGGCATCATGTTTGGAGAGAAACAACATATAAAATTTTAAGAGTTGGTTATTACTGGCCCAAACTTTTCCCAGATGTAAATGCTAAGGTAAGAGCTTGTAGCCCTTGCCAATTTTTTACTCAAAAACATAAGTTACCAGCTATGCCGCTAGTCCCAGTCAAAACAGAAGCTCCTTTCCAGCAATGGGGGCTTGATTTCATAGGTGAGATAAATCCACATTCAAGTGCCCAACATAGGTGGATTCTCACTGCCACAGATTATTTCACCAAATGGGTGGAAGTGATCCCTACAAGGAAGGCCACTGATTCAGTGGTTATAGATTTTTTGGAAGAGAATATATTGGCAAGATTTGGTTGTCCTAGAAAGATAGTAACAGATAATGCACAAGCTTTCAAGTCAATGGCAATGATTAGTTTTTGCCAAACATATAACATTGTGCTAGGACATTCCACAACATATTATCCACAAGGAAACAGTCTGGCTGAATCTTCTAATAAGAGTTTGATCAGCATAATTAAGAAAGTCTTCAATGAAAATAAAAAATCTTGGCACTTACATCTAAAGTATGCTTTATGGGAAAATCGGATAGGAACGAAGAAGTCTATCGGTACTTCACAATTTCAAATGGTTTATGGCACAGATGTAGTATTGCCCATAAACTTAGCACTTCCTGTGATGAAGTTGTGGCAAGATGAGAAGGAAGAGCCAAATCCTCTCACTAGAAGAATAAACCAATTAATTGAAGTCCAACAGCACAAAGATGTAATAGATGAAAAGCTACAAAAGTACCAGGATAATATGAAGCTGCTATTTGATCACAAGGCCAAGAAAATAAACTTTCTTCCAGGAGATTTAGTTCTGAGGTGGGATGCTCGAAAGGAAGATTCGGGAAAAAACGGTAAATTTGATCACATCTGGTATGGACCCTTTAAAATATCATCTTCTAAAGGTAAAAACTCTTTTCTACTGGAAAATTTAGATGGTAAGATCCTAA
>ML796070.1:284857-300220 GCA_009831015.1 Picea engelmannii
GGAAGATCCTTCTAGAAGCGGAAGCTTCTATTAGGTCTTCTTACATCCGCCTTATTCTATTTTATTGAAAGGTCTTATTAATATTGACCTTTATTACATCCGAATACATTAATCTACCTATGTGCAGGTTAGGACCTTAACAAAAATTAACACTTAATTAAAAGTTATTAGACATTTTGTTTGTAGGGTCCATCAATTTAGTCTAGGCTAGAGCCTTGATTTAGGATTGGAGAGGAAACTCTTCAAGGCTACAAAAACAAACATAAGAGTTTGTGTTAGGGACTGCTTGAAAGTCCAGTAACCGTGAAAGTTATCTGGGACCCCCCTCTAACACAGGGGCTAAACATGAGGTAGTGTGCGGAAAGGTAGCAGAGGTAACCCCTCCAAAGCCGGACCAAGCATAGTGGGAAACGTATATAGAGGGCTTATATTGGGATTCTATTGATCACATTTTCCACGGAGCTTTGTGGGTCTCAAATCTATTCGAGGTCTTCAGTCATTTTTCGGAACAATTTATTTTGATACCCTTGATAGGTTTTTGGCTTGATACCCTCCTCATTGCGGTCCACCCGACTATTGACTGTACTTGCCTGGTGACTATTCGCGCACTGACAACCTAGTTGCTTTTATATTAGTGACTTACACAGGTGACTGCGAGGGTATACCATGGTACCTAGGGAAAACATCGGGCCACGCTTTGCAGAGTATACCCAGAGGGTGCTTTCGTATTTGAGTTGCACTTGCACCGGTAAGTTTCTCTAGTGTTGGCTGGTGTAACTGTTCTTCCAACTAGCTTGTGATCTACTTCTCTTGTCTCATAGGATTGTTTTCTAGTATGTGCTACTCTTGAACATTAATAGAAATCCCTAGTGTTTCATTGATATTATCACACCATGGAGGATCAGGAGATCCATTGGTTGTGAAGGCTTCTTGTCCTGCCCTCGATTAATCTCGAGCCACCCCCGCCACCGCTAAGGCGAAGACTAGACTAGCAAGGGTCTTTTGAGGTGACCAGGCCATAGGAAATTGAGCCCGACCCATCTCCAAGAGGAGAAAATTTGATTCCAGAGGAACCAACCATTTATGACCTTGGAGTAGAAGCTCTTGGTTTGTATAACCTTCCGATCATTGATCTATCGGTGCCCATCATCATATAGGTTAAACCTTACAAGTGTTAGGTAGTGTCACACGTAGCGATGGAGACAAATGCTGCTACTTCTTCAGGGAATCCTCATATTCCCTCTATGCATGTCACTACAAGGGGTTTTCCACCTCCTAACCAACCATGGTCAGTCCGAACCACTATGGTCTTGACCGCCTCTACCTCGGGAATGGTCTAATTCCGTCTATCGTGACGATCATTGTTCCTTTCACCTAGTGTAACAACCCTAAGTATTTAATCAATTTTCAAGGTTTAATTAATTGATTAATGTATATTAGTTTAAATAATTAATTAATTAATTTTCCTCATTAAATATTTGTTGAATTTGAATTGGTTTAATTAACTAATTAATTAATTTAATGATTAAATATATGTTTAATAAAATCTAGTTTAATAAATTATTAATTATTATTTTGTATCAAATGATGGAACCATTAAAGAGAAGGGAATAAGGTGGTTGGCATTGAATGGAGGGATAAGGTGGGTGAGTCTTAATGAAAGGGAGAAGGCGGTGAATGAGAAATGGGGGAAAGGAGGATCAGAGGGGGGAAAAACACTCGAGAAAGGACTTTTGGATTTTTGGGAGAGGGCATAATTTTGAGAGAGGAGAGGACTATATTGATGGTTTGGGGCTGGAGTAACTTGCTGGAGGATGGTTTTGGTTTTTTCTCAGGGAACTTGTTGGAGTTTGGTGGACTGAGACAGGGGTCACCTATTGCTGGGAGTTTTGGGCTCAGGGGCCAGGAATCCTTGTGGAATCCTGGAGCTAGGGAGCTGGAGAGGCTCTATTCCTAGATGGTTAAAGGTTAGTCGGTTTTGGGCATAGAATTAGGCAGAGTTGGAGAACAGCAGTAGCATCAGTTAGAGGTATGTATTTTCATTATTATGTTGTGTTATGTGGTTTATTATCATGTTGTTGAATATGCTGAATATGTGGTTTGTTATGATGATGAATACGTGGGTTATTATGATGTTGCTCATAAATTTTAATTATGTTGAATAATGAATGGTTAAAAAGTTAGGATAGCCTTTCTCTATTTTAATTTATGTTTTATAAGGATCTGTTGGAAGAGACCTTACACATGGTATCAGAGCCCTAGTTTAAAATCTGGGGCCAAGGTCCCACCTACCTACCCATCCTCTTGACCCTTGACTGAATGTTGTGCCTTATGATCCTCAAACAACTATGAAAAACAACCATGAAAACCTTGGCATGCAACCTTGAAAGCCTTACATCCCTTTAACAAAATAAATAAATAAATAAAACTACATCCCTTAACAACCAAAATAACCCAAAAAAAAAAATTAAATCTCTGGTAAGATGAAGGGGTAGATGGTACAAAAGAACCACAAAACATCTATGATTTTTTTGGAACTTATTAATCTCTGAAAACCAAAAAACATCTGTGTGAACCTGTAAGAAGCCTCACCTATAATAAGGGCACAATTTCTTTTTTTAATTAGGCATGACCTATAAAGGAGGTAGAAAAAATATATTAAAAAAATCTTCACCCCAAAAGAAAGTACCATTTTCAACCGCAACTGCAAGCTCTTTTCCTGGTGGTAACCTTTCAACTGCCTCAAGATCAAGCTCCTTGTTGGTCATATACCTGTCAATTCTATCCAAGGACACCACTTAGGAGTGATCTCAATAAAAAACAAAAAAAGAACAATTTTTAGCCAATTTTTATCCCTTATTTAATTATTCCCTAAGTGATGCAACTTTGTGTGGAGTTTCTTAGCTTCTAAAAATTTAATTTCTTAGGAGCATCAATGAGAGAAAACATAGTTCATAACATTATTAAAATTTGACAGTTACTATTACATAACCATTGCTTTTAATTTTAAGATTGGGAATCAAGTTTGCCAAAAAAAAAGAACATTGTAATTAAGTACTTGTTTTTCCATGCCCATAGTATGTCTAGTCTCTATGGATTGCATGGTAAAATATACCTTTGTTGTTAGCGATAAATGAGTAATATTATAAAAATAAATAAAAACAACAACACTATATATATAAAAAAAGAACATATCCTGATTCAAAAGCGCCATAGCCAAGCATGCAAATAAGTTACTAGTTCAGTAAATAAAAACTCACGGAATTGTTGTAGTCGCACACACAACGTAGACCCTGGAACTGATAGGAAAACCAACTATCATTAGCTTATTAAGCGCACCTACCATACACCACACACAAGCCATGAAAAATAAGAGGCAATATATATATATATATATATAAAATAATAAATACAAATAAAAATAAATAAAACAAGTTTACATGCTATGATATGTGGAGAGGGTATTTTATTGAATGAAAGCTATTTTATATTTGTTTGTAAATTAAACAGTGATTGAGTGAAGTCATGGACTAAAGGTCATATTAAAAGCATGTATATGTTCTATATTTAACCATATTTCATAGTTGTATTATGACTATCATCAAAACAAAACTATAGAGATGCCCATTGTGCAAAGGAATTAGAGATCCTAGCAGACTTATAAACACCCAAATTTCATTTATTAGTCAGCATACAATATAGATTATTGTTTCAAAGAAAAAATTGACTCTATGTTTACCTCAGAGATTGGCCTACTCAACTACAGGGAATCAGAACAATATGCACTCAAAATCGGTCATTGAGAGGTGTTCAAGATTGGGCAACCTGTAGCTATTTAACCTATTAAAGACACCAACAAAAGGTGATAGGTACAATAGTTAAAAATTCCATGGGTATATAGTAGTCGGTGATAATAGAACCCTTGACCTATTAGTCTACAACATCATACACCAGGCATCAAGAGAGACCCCACGAGGGGCATTGCAAGTGCTCTACGTGTCCAAACACCAGCCATCTCACAAGTGCCAAGCACCAAACCAAGTCACATGGAGGAGAAGACTCCAGGAGCATTTTATTATGCACAACACGTGGACATACAGCCCAGCGCCAAGCGCCTACCATTCAAGGAAATAACCTCATGCCCACATCATCATTCAAGCATTTTGATGCTTTGAATGCAGAATCGAATCAAATAGATAGTTGGGTATTGAATTTTTAGGCTTGGGAATGAGCTACCTGGCCAACAAAAGTGTGGAGTAGAAGGAATCGAACCGAAGACGTCTCCTACCATCATAACACCTTTACAAAGGTCAGAAAAATGTGGAGAGTTGACAAAAAAAAAATAAACAAGGTTGTGGGTTAACTCTGGGAAGGCGATGCCAATACCATTGGCATTCCTGTTAGAATAGGGCACAATTGAAGTCCTCCCATGGAGAAATACAAACCTCAGAGAGGTGCGTCTGCTAAGAATAAAAGTTATTGGGCCTAATCTCCAATTATCAAGTCGACTAAGCACTAAAGACAAGTTCGAGAGCTATTATCTAAGCACCCAACAACAACCCAATGCACCAAAGTTGATACCAAGTGCCCAAAGCTCCAAGACACATGGAAGAGGATCCCATAAGGGGGATTTTACAGTGCATTATGCCTCCCTCCAGTACCCAAGCCACAGGAAAAAGGGGCAAGAAACGATCCTCTGCATGCAGAAGTGGGAGAAAACACATCACCTGAGAGATTCGAACTCTCACAATATTGCCAAATGAACCCTAGCAAATGAGGCACACAAGAAATAGGAAACATTGCTTGAGAGATTCGAACTCTTGCGGGGAAACCCCATGTACTTAGTAGGCTCAAGTCTTAACCACTCAGCCTTAGCCAAGGCTAAGGGAGAATCCAGCCATCAGGGGGAGAGACCACAAGGTGGAGAGATTGATGCTCGATGCAAGCACCCAGGCCCGAAACCAAGAATCAAGCCAAAGGAAGGAGCCCATGAGGGCCATTCTTTTTTCCCAACATGCCCTTTGTGCAGAATGCACAATACAACCCCAGACCAAGCCTGAGTCTTGAGAGAAAATACCAAGAGAGGAACCAACGAGGGAAGGGCAGCCACAATCAGGAAGAAAATAAAAATGAGCCACTTGAGGGAAAACATGGGCTGGACTAGTGAGAATTTAGGGTTTAGGTACTGAGAGCCAGGGCTGGGCACGTGGGCCTCATGCGAGAAGCCCGACCTTAGAGGTTGCGAGCATGATCTCAGGCATTGTAGTTATGTGATACAAATGTCTCGTTTCGCATCAAGATATTAAGAGCATTAAACTGGTCATCAAATTTGACATTACAATATTTTTTTTCTACATATATTTTATTTTATTACTATTTTCAAATAATCTTATTATTATTTTCTAGTAATATTATTTCAATTTTTATTAATTTATTTGAAATAATTAATACTATTATGTAAATTTAAAGCAAATTAAAGTAATATTGATTTGCAATTTTAGTAAAAATGAACTTGTATATTCTTTTCTCATTGTAAATTTTAAATTAAAATTTCCAATTTATAAATAAGAGTCAAAATAACAGTTAAAGAAACCATTACTATATTATTATAAGAAGTGAAAATAAGCTTTAATTATAAATACAAATACAATACCATGTGCTTATATAACTATCACATATTTAATTTTGGAAATAAATAAAAATATTCTTATATATATATATATATATATATATATATATATATATATATATATATATATATATATAAGATTAATGAAAAATGAGTTTAAGATTAATGATATATGAGTTAAGATTAACGCTATATGACTTTTAGTTTAATCATATATGAGTTTTAATTTAATGATATAGGATAAGATTAATCTAATAATTAAATTAATTGACTTATTTACTATAATGATTTATTGGTAAACCAGATTTAAAGATGATAAACTGGTGCAGAACCAATTTCCAAGACCGATAGCATAACCAAAGCGCCTTTAAGAATGGTCCAACACCAATTTCCAAGACTCCATATAGGATGACAGTGCCAGAACTTTTTAAGTTGCAGATGCAGTTGAAAGAACTACTCGACTTAGGGCTAATAAGGCCCAGTGTCTCACCTTGGGGTGCACCAGCAATTTTTGTGAAGAAGAAGGATGGTTCCTTACAACTGTGTATAGATTACAGGGACTTGAACAATGCTACAGTGAAAAATAGGTACCAAATGCCACGGATAGATGATCTCTTTGATCAGATGAAAGGAGCAGTGGTATTCTCAAAAATTGATTTGTGATCAGGGTATCACCAGTTAAGGATTAAGGAAGGTGATATTCCTAAAACTTCCTTTCGAAATTGGTTTGGGCATTACGAGTTCGTTGTAGTAACTTCTGGATTGACCAATGTGCTAGTAGTATTCATGAGCCTCATGAATGGTGTATTCTGACAGTACTTGGACCGCTTTGTACAAGTCTTTCTAGATGATATCCTCATCTATTCCAAGAACAAAAGATAGCATGAGGAACACTTGCGAGTGGTGTTGTCCTGCCTTAGAGAGAACAAATTATATGGGAAGTTTTCGAATTTTTCCTTCTTCCAGAAAGAAATTCACTATTTAGGTCATATCATTTTCAACGAAGGAATCTATGTGGACCCAGAAAAGGTAAAGGCCATTATGGAATGGCCAGTGCCAAAAAATTCTCATGAGGTAATGAGCTTCATGGGGCTAGCAGGTTATTATCGAAGATTTGTTGAAGGTTTCTCTAAAATAGCGAAACCCATCACCACTTTGCAGCACAAGGGGGTCAGGTATGAATGGACATAAGAATGTGATAGTGCATTCATCGATCTTAAGAGGTTACTAACTAGTGCACCAATTATACGAGTGTCGGATATGGAAAAGGGCTTCACACTCTGCACGGATGCCTCAAAGAAAGGGTTGGGGGCCGTGCTAATGCAGGATGAAGGAGTGATAGCTTATGCATCAAGGAAGTTGAAGAAACATAAGGAGCTTTGTGCTACTCATGATTTAGAGTTGGCAGTTGTAATGCTAGCTCTGAAACTTTGGAGGCACTATCTAGTGGGGCGAAACTTTGAGCTCAAAATGGACAATCAAAGTTTAAAACATCTCTTCACTCAAAGGGATCTGAATTCCAGGAAAAGGTGATGGAGTGAGTTCATGAGTGAGTATGACTTTGGTATTTCTTACATCAAGGGAAAATAAAATGTGGTCGTGGATGCCTGGAGCAGGAGACCATGTGTCTTCTCCTTGGTACACAACTCCTTGGAGATAGTTGGTATTTAAAGGTTACCTCAAACCTCTAGAGTGGGAGGCAATTAGATCCAAAGTATGAAGGATATAGTCTGGAATCAGGCAGACTATTGAGATATCGAGGAAGGATGTACATCCTTGAATATGGGGATATTCGAAGCATCATACTGAAGGAATCCCATAGAGAACTTTATTGTGTGCATCCGAGTGTGAAGAAGATGTACGCAGACATGAAGAGTATTTTCTTTTGGGTAGGCATGAAGCCTGATGTATTCCATTTCAATGCCAAATTCCTACAATGTCAACAAGTGAAATTCAACCACCATCACCTGACAGGTATCCTACAACCACATGATGTTCCTATGTCCAAGTGGGAAGTCATTTCCATGGATTTTGTTGTGGGGTTGTTGCTCACATCTCATAGACACAATTCCATTCTTGTGATAGTTGATAAGTTAACCTAGAGTGCTCATTTTATTCTGGTTAGAGACACTTATGATGTCACTGATGTGGCACACATGTTTGTAAGTGAGGTCATCCGTTTGCATGGGATACCTAAGAATATCATTTCAGATAGGGACTCCAAATTCACTTCTAGGTTTTGGACAAGTTTGCAGTCATCGTTGGGGACTCAGTTGAACTTAAGTACAACTTATCATCCTGAAACAGATGGGCAAACCGAGAGAGTATATCAAGTTATGGAAGACATGCTTAGGATGTATGTTATGTATAATCAAACCCATTGGGAGAAGTACCTACCTCTGGTAGAGTTCGCCTACAATAATAGTTTTCATAGCTCCATTGGAATGCCACCCTACGAAGCTTTGTATGGAAGGCCATGCAGAATGTCATTGAGTTGGGAGAGTTTATAAGACCGAGTAACAGTTGGGCCAGAATTGATTCAAGAGATGGAGGAACATGTGATTTAGATTAGGCAGAGAATAAAGGAAGCACATGATAGATAGAAAAGTTATATGGATGCACATAGGACTGAACGAAGTTATAAGGTGGGAGATCAGGTTTTCATTCATATCAGGCCTAATAAGAGTACCATATGGTTCGGAAAGGGGACAAAGTTGTCACCTCAATTTATAGGACTGTTTAGAATCCAAGAGAAAATTGAACCCGTTGCCTATCATCTTCTACTGCCACCCCACTTGTATAAAACTCATAATGTTTTTCATGTATCTATTCTATGTCATTATGTTGTTGATGAATCAGATAAACTAAATTGGAAGGAATTGCAGGTATCGAACGTGGGAACCCTCATGGTAGAATGGTTATGCATATTAGACCGTAGATTCTGATAGCTCAGGAATTGTCTGGTAGACAAATTTAAGGTCTAGTGGGACAAGTATAGTCCAGGATCTGCTACTTGGGAGGATGTCAAGACATTACGACAAGATTATCCCTCACTTTTTTTACCACCTAGAGAATATGTTTCTCAAAGTTTGGGAGTATGTAATGCCACCTTTTGACTTAGATAGCTAGGATTACCTGAGGCCTAAACACCTTTATTTTCTATTCACAGTGAAACTATCAAATGATACACTTGAACTTTTAAGATATATGAACCTTTATGAATGTTTAAATGTATTTGAATAATGATGGATATGATGCGATATATTGTGAGAATGTAAATTTTATGAATGTTTAAATGTTATTGATGATGATGGATATGATGTGATCTACTATGTTAATGTAAATTCTATGAATGTTTAAATGTTATTGATGATTATAGATATGATGCGATATACTGTGTGAATGCAAATCCTATGAAGGTTTAAATGTTATTTGAATGATGTTGGATATGATGCAATCTATTATGTAAATGATAATTCTATGAATGGGCGACATTAATTGAATTATGGGATATTATGAGATCTATTTCTAACTTGAAAACTTTGATGTTAAAGTTGTTGGTACGCAGATACCAAATTGAAATTATGGTTGTATGCAATTACATGATGATAATGCATAGATATGTATGAGTTTGTGTTACAGACTAATCTGCAAGTTTAGGAGGGGTGGAGGAATTTCCCACCGTGTATCTTCTAAAACCTGGAGTCATGGGAGGACGGTGTTAGCTCACACTCCCCTAGACGTGTGATGATGACTATTAGTTGCCTGTTGGGGAAGCTTGGTCAAGATAGTGACACTTCCTCTTATGGTTTGTATTTGGAGTTAGGTCAATATAGTTGATGCTACAATATAGTCTAGCAAAGGAAGGATAGGAATGGAAGATGGAAGAAAGATAGGAAGGAAGGATGAATAGAAATAGTTGAGAGTGTATGGGGATTCGTCTTATGGTGGAATTTATTGTTTTTCCTTCTGGAAAGAAAATGTTTATATATGTATATTCATCATTACTTAACTAAACTACAATTGTCTAAATAAATTTGTTGAGCTAGATTATTGTAATTAAGGGAAATCAGAAACATTTCATTGGTTTATTATCTTTTATAAAATGAATAGTCTTGTTGATTGGATTGGATGCATACATAAATTACTATAAGGGTGATAGTTATTGTTATTAGTACACGCATGAGACTTGTATGTACTAGCTACACATGTATTTCTTGTACATGTACACTAGTATGTATGAGTTTTCTTGTCTTATTTACTAAAAATGTCGGTTATTTGATATGAATGTGTTAACCATGTGTCTTTTCCCTTGTATCATAAAATACTTTAACTTTGGGACAAAGTTTCCTGAAGGGTGGGTGTATGTAACAACCCTAAGTATTTAATCAATTGTCATGGTTTAATTAATTTTTTAATGTATATTAGTTTAAATAATTAATTAATTAATTGTCCTGGTTAAATATGTGTTGAATGTGAATTGGTTTAATTAACTAATTAATTAATTTAATGATTAAATATCTGTTTAATAAAATCTAGTTTAATAAATTATTAATTATTATTTTGTATCGAATGATGGAACCATTAAAGAGAAGGGGATAAGGTGGTTGGCATTGAATGGAGGGATAAGGTGGGTGAGTCTTAATGAAAGGGAGAAGGTGGTGAATGAGAAAGGGGGGAAAGGAGGATAAGAGGGGGAAAAAACACTCGATAAAGGACTTTTGGATATTTGAGAGAGGGCATCATTTTGAGAGAGGAGAGGACTGTATTTCTGGTTTGGGGCTAGAGTAGCTTGTTGGAGGATGGTTCTGGTTTTTTCTTGAGGAACTTGTTGGAGTTTGGTGGACTGAGATAGGGGGCACCTGTTGCTGGGAGTTTTGGGCTCGGGGGCTAGGAATCCTTACAAAATTCTGGAGCTAGGGAGCTGGAGAGGCTCTATTCCTAGTTGGCTGGGAGGTTAGTCAGTTTTGGGCAGAGCATCAGGAAAAGTTTGAGAACAACAATAGCATTAGTTAGGGGTATGTATTTTTATTATTATGTTGTGTTATGTGGTTTATTATCATGCTATTGAATATGTTGAATATGTGGTTTGTTATGATGTTGAATACGTGGGTTATTATGATGTTTCTCATAAATTTTAATTATGTTGAATAATGAATGGTTAAAAAGTTAGGATAGCATTTCTCTATTTTAATTTATGTTTTATAAGGCTCTGTTGGAAGAGACCTTACACCCAGAGTGAGACAGGCCCTCCGATATCATACGAGATGTCTAGATTCGATATGAACTCTGTCCTTTCCTACTCCACTCTATAGAATTTAGTTCTAGGGGCAGGGAGCTCGAATGCTCCTCTGCAAGGATCTATGGGGGGCATTTCAGCTCCCTATAACTCTTTCCCTTATGGAGGGCATCATATACCTCCTTCATCCCCTTCGCATGGCGGTGTTGACCAACACTCTGCTGAGTCGAACATAAACTATAGTTCATTTGGAGTAGGTAATGAAGGAATTCCTTCTTATAGAATGTCGGTAGGTTTGACACCATTCTCTTTGTTGGCGTGTTTGGTAACAACGCTTTCTCGTCAGCTACCGTCTTAGCCAGGGGAAACCCTGGTTATGGACGACAAAATCCTATGCAAGGTACTATTCTTGCACAGGGGGGAAACTCAGGAATTCCTTCCTCACAAAGAATTTGGAATCCCTGGCAGGGATCAGTTCCCTCATCAGGGATGCCGACTAGGGGAAACCCCTTCCATAGCCAATCGAACCCTGGGCAAGGTTAAGGATCTATGCCCGTTGGATCGACAGGGGGAAACCCTTCCCAAAATCCTTGGAATGCAACGCAAGCCCAATCTTTTACGTCCTATTATGGGATTTAGTCGATGACGTCTCAACAAGAGAAGAATCTGTATGCTAGTCACAACCATGTTTATTACTAGAACCCTGGCCAGCAACCTAAATTTTCCTGGCAACTTGGTGCCAACCAAACTCGAGGCTCCTTTTTCCCTGGTTATAATCAACCCAAATTACCATTTCTAGAAACTTTGCACTTGCCAAACTTGAAAAGGTTATTAAACGACCCCATATGTCACAATTCGTGTTGGCCTCCCATGCCAACCAAGTTTCCTTCAGACATTCCAAAGTTTGAAGATAATCCTAATGAAGATATAGGAGATCATGTGACTACCTTCCATTTATGGTGCTCATCCAACTCTTTGAGAGACGACTCCGTTCAATTGCATTTGTTTCAACACACTCTCATAGGGAGTGTTGCAAAATGGTACATCGAGCTCGACCGCTCAAGATACTCTACCTTTGGAGAATTGGTGATGGTTTTCTTAAACCATTTTCAATTAACTATGAGATACGATGTCGCCACAAAATTGTTGGCCAACTTTGAGCAGACAAAGGAGAACCATATCTCAGATCACATTCAAGAATGGAGACACCGGAAGAGTTTGATAAAAGTACCAGTCCCACCAGCATTCCTTCTTGAGTGGTTCCTTAAGTCTTTGGTACCACAGTTATCTAAAGACGCCGCAATGTTGGGGGTCTTTTAAGAAGAAGAAGTGATAATGAGAGCTCAACAACTATGGTTGATTTACCCTTGATCCATCAGGAATTTTCGAATGACTTATGGTTGAGTTTTTAATTGCATGCATTAATTGACCATTGGGAAACTTAACGAAAGAGCGTGAAAAGAAAATGAATTATACAACCATAGACATATATGCAGATCTGAAATGCAATGAAAAACAACAAACCATGACACACAGGTTGATAACGGAGTTCGGCACAACTTTGCCTACGTCTCTGGGCCTTTTCTCTGTGGGGGAGGCTTCTTTATTTCTTTTCGAAAGCTCAATGGTACATCATTACAATGTCGAATGGCTTCCAACCTGATTTGGTCATGTTCACCTAGATCTCTAGAATCTTTCACAAAAGACGGCACGTGAAACGGATGTCCGGAGCTCTCATAAATCGTCCGACATCATCTCCTCCTCAACGGTCTCCCTGCCTCAAACTGGCTTTGACTTGGCTTTGCCTCAACATCTCTGCTCTGAATTGCTTTCCAAAGCTGTCCCCTTGGCCTCAAAATGGCCTTGGTTAAATAGTGGGGAAGTTAGTTTTCCCCCTCCAACTTCCTCCATGAATTTAGGCTCTAAAAATGCCCAATAACCCTTAAAAATGGATTAATTACATTAAAAATTCAAAAAGTGGTTAAAAACCCACTTTTATAACTATATAATAGTTAAAAAAACCATTTTTTAAAACTAATTCGGGCTTAAGCCCCTTTTACCCGGGCACGCGCACTTAAATGAAGGTCACATGGCTACCATGTGGCCACGCGCTAGCCCTTGGGCTATGCGCGGACCAGCCCTTAGCAAATGGTTATATTGGGCCCTATCATTTGACCACGGGCTAGTGGTTACAAATCCGTTGCAACCGCCAAGTTCTAAACCATAACCGTAACATAACCGCGCCCAACTCCCGTGATGTGTAACGGTCACATAACATGCTACCATAGGACTGTGGGTCGGGGCTAAGCCCCGACCCGACCACCCATCGCATATACAATTTAAACGAATTTAAATATAATATAACCCGCTCACATAACAAGTCACATCATGCGGTCTATTGGTCGGAGACTTTGTTAAGCCATTCGGACGGGGTGGAGGTCGTTGGTTCGAATTCGGGGAACCATATACAATTTTACATAAACCAACGAACCAATAACTGGGTGCCACATGGCAGCCCGTTATTGGGCCACGTGGCACCCAATCATTTGCCAACAAAACTGCCACATGTCGACATCTGATTGGACCATGTGCCGCCATGTCATCCTTGTCGTATGCCCAGTCAACTTGCCATGTCAGCGCCACATCAGAAACCGTACGGTCCAGTCATCCATGCCACGTCATCTTCCGTACGATGATGATGTCATCTCGTGCCACGTGTCACCCTTCCAGTGGTGACATGTGTCACTTTAGGATTGGTCCAACTACGCACCAAAAATTCCAAATCAACCTGACACGTGGCACTCCCTGGAGCCGCCATGTGTCCTGTATGGAACCTGCCATGTGTCAGCGTACGGACCTGCCACGTGTCCTGTATGGAACCTTCCATGTGTCAGCGTACGAACCTGCCACGTGTCCTGTACGGACTGACATGTGTCCTGTACGGACTATACGGACAGGTACAGTCAGCATCCAAAATTTTGCATGTTTGGCTTAGCGGACAGAATGCGATATCTTCTTCATACGGACTCCGTTTGACAAAGTAAATGTCCCACCAGAATCAGGAAGACGAGACAGACGCAATGATGTTGGTTTCGTCGGATTTCGAGCACTTTAATTTTTGAGCATTTTTCATGCCCTGTCAGGCTTCTGAATCCGATTTCGGATCACACCTCCCCACAAGAAGACATTTTGGTCCCCAAAAGGTTACTGATCAGTCAGCAAGCTCAGGATAGGCCACCCGGCTTGCTCTCTGTCTCTGAACTCTGTCCTGTGCACCTGTCTCATCACGATCATCTGTAACACAATCATGACAACTGACAGTATATTGTTAGCCATTGCAACCCTATCACATCTTACTGAAGCTACTATCATCCATGTAGAAAACATTGCTAATGACAGTATTAAGAAGACGACTACAAATGAGCTGATATACTTTAAATATTTGCACGACATGAGCTTATCTTGAAGCAACCTATGATTGACTTTCCATTCAACAACCATATCTTGTTCTTTCTTAAGATCAATCACTTCATTTGAAACAACTATATTCATTAACTATTCCCTTGTTTGAAGTGTTGTATTTGCTTTAACTCGATGAGCATGAACCACATAATCTTGACCTGCTTTAGTGAACTGATATTGATTCTTAGTTCTGTAGAAGATTGCTTTATGATCTAACAAGTATGGACTACCTAAGATCATTCCACATTCTCTTAATGACACAACATCACAAGTTACTTCGTCCACATACTTAGATGAAATTTCAAATTTGATTGTGCACTGTTTTGTTATGTGCATTTGATGATGATTGCTCATCCATTTAAGTGTGTAAGGCCTATGATGCGTTTGTGTTTTTAATCCCAATTTCTTAACCAACTCTTTTGAGATTAGATTAGATTGAGATCCACTGTCAATTAATGTATCTACCTTAGTGTGTCGCATGATTACTCTTATATGAAACAACTTGCTTCTATAATCAACATCTTCAACATGTTTACCTGTCATACCAACCAATGAGATCTTTTCATCACCTGAATCTGATCCCAATTCTATGGGTTTTGATGTTGTCACCACTGTTTGTGTTCCCTTCTTTCCTTTGAACCACTTTAGCCTCTCCTCGGGATGCAACTTCCAACATCTCTCCTCATCATGTCCTTCTTTCTTGCAATGCTTGCAAGAGGGCTTTCCTTCCTTCTTTGACACTGCATTTGCCTTCCTGCCATTGCCATGCCATTTCTTCTTGTCCTCTTTCCTCGAAGACAACGATTCCCTTGACACACCTGCCTTTCCTACTTCAATATAAGTAGCTTGAACAGAAACCTCATCAAGGTTAGTGGGTCCAAACATGAAAGCAATGTTTCTAATATGCACAGGCAAACCTCCTATATACTTCATAAGGGTTTCTTGTGTTTGCAAAGGAATGTCTAACATTAATGCCATCTTTCTAAATCCATCGGTGTATTCTTGCACTGTTTGTCCTTTTCTTAGTTTTAAA
>ML796070.1:312921-325422 GCA_009831015.1 Picea engelmannii
TTATGTTTTTCCATTTCTTGAATTCTATCCTTCATTGTCTGCAATTCACTCTTGAACCCTAAGAATCTATCCTCTATTTGAGTTTGAATGGTATCTTTAATTTTTTTATCAATCATTGCCTCTAGCTCTATTTTGAGTTTTAGGTCTCTTTCTTAACTCCTTTTTTCTAATGTTTCTAACTCTATTTGGATTTTGGCATCTCTCTCTTCTCTTTTTTTTTTTATACTGATTCCATATAATCGTAAAGGATCTCTAGGGTGATTTTGGGGGGGCTCCCCTTGTTAAGGTGAGTTTTTGGAATAGGTGGTGGAGTGCTCATATTGAAAAGAAGAGAAAAAGGATCTAACAATTATTATTATGGATTGACTTTATCTCTCAAATCAATTTTTACTTCTGAAACTTAAAATAAAATATATATATATATATACATATTTAAATCTCTTTACGTAAAATTAAAATTGAATCAAAGTAAAAAGTGACTCACCTCATTTCAGATGTCCAAATGCTTAACCCTTTGAAGAAGCCAAAAAATAATTTCTGAAGATGGTAGAGAAGTCTAGAGAAACTACAGAGATTATTCTGGGTAAAAAAGGTAAAAACTACAGAGATTATTCATGTTCAAAACCCTAGATATATAATCTTAGAAATAAAATATATCCTAAAAAATAAATAAACAAAGAAGTATTATTCTTGTTCAAAACCCTAGATATATAATCTTAGAAATAAAATATCTCCTTAAAAAAAAAAAATTATTGGCGTTGAAAACCCTAGATATATAATCTTAGAAAAAAAAAAGAGAAGTATTATTCTCGTTCAAAACCGCTTTCAAAACCGTAGAGATCTAGTATGCCCATTCCAAACCGTGGAGAAACATATAATTTCAAAACCGCAGAGAAGCAGTATTCTTGTTCAAAACCTCAGAGAAATATTTTTTCCGTTCAAAACCGCAAAGAAATATTATTCCTATTCAAAACTGCAGAGAAATTGAAAACAAAACATTTTTAATAAAACCAATAACTAAATAATAAAAATAAAATTTTAAATCCAATTTTAAAATAAACTTCTAAGCATATTTAAAAAAAAAGAAAACCAAAATTTAAAAAGAAAATTAAAAGAAATTTTACAATACAAAAACTATCAATTTTAATTGAAACTAAAGTAAAAAAATAGAAAAACACAAATATAAACAAATTTAATAACATTTAAAACAAAAAAAAATAAAATACAATTTTGCAATTGAAATAACATAAAATTCTAATTAACATTTAAACCCAAAGGCGATGCCTAGCATCACCCCAGCCCCCATGGGTTAATCCTTCGTCCCACGGGGCCAAGGCTTAGCTCGTGGGGGATGGGGTGATGTCGATCATAACCAAAACCCTGAGGGCCTAAGAACTGGTCCCATGGGGCCCAGGCTTAGCCCGTGGGGGCTGGGGTGATGTCGGGCATCACCCCACCCCCCAGGGGCTAAACCCTGGTCCCATGGGGCTAAGTCTTATCCCCCAGGGGCTGGGGCAATTCTCGACATCATCCCAGCCCCCATGGACTAAGTCTTGGCCCCGTGGGACCACAACTTAGCCCGTGGGGGTTGGGGTGATGTCGGGAATCGTCCCAGCCCCAGGGGTTAAGACTTAGCCCCATGGGACCAACGTTTAGCCCCTGTGGGCTGGGGTGATGCCCGACATCACCCCTCATTGCCTCCCATCACCCGTCCTTATATTTTTTTTAAATTGTTTGTTTTTTCATAAAATTTTACACATTGTAAAGTTTTTTAATAAAAAACATTATTGTTTTTTTGTAATTTAATGTTTTTTGTAATTTTTTTTTTCTTTCTAATTTTGTATTAAATTTTGTAGTTTAAGTGTGTTAATTTGTTTTTTTTAATATATATTTTTAATTGTTCTTTGTGTTTTTTAAACTGTTTTAAAGTTTTTAAGCCATAAATTTGGTTTTTTATCCTTTTCTTGTTTTTTTTTCTAGATTTAGCTTAGTTTATATATTTGTTTTGTTTTTTGGTTTTTTTTTTCCTCTTTAGTATTTTAAGTTTCTCTTTAGTCTTTTTTATTATCTAAATTTGCTTTTTAAATTTTTTTATTTTTTTTTAATTTCAGTTCTTTTATTTTTCTTAGTTTTTTTTTACTTTTTAATTTATAAAAAAAAGAAATGAATTATATTTTTTTCTTAAATATTAAAAATTAGTGTCATTTAACTACAATTTTTTTCCATGTATTGAAGTAAAGGTAAACAATGTGTTAAGAATGGTGTTTTCCACTATATTTTAAAATTATGGAATAATAAATTAATTAAGGAGACACAATTATATGAATAATCGTAACTTCAAAAAAGTAATTGGTAAAAAATATTTTTAATATTGAAAGAAACATGGAAAAATGACTAAAAACACCCTTGAATAGAAAAAAAAATTATTGAAAAAAATGAAAATAGATGAAAAATAAGCATTTAAAAAAAATGTGGAAACATTGTGGATCAAAAAATTTAAAATATTGAAAAAACACGTAAAAAGGGAGAGGGGGTGCTACCGGCAACACCATTTTTAAAAACGGGGTAAAAAATTGGACCCCCCAAAAAATGAGAACCTTTTATAGTTCTCGTTAAGTTGGTAACTATGTTTAAGAGTCACGGAGCTTATGCCCTCAAAAATATACAAAACGGTGCCCTCGGCATGTGAGTAGTCTATTCTAGCTAAGGGCGGGGCCTGTTGGCCCTGCCATAATGAACAACGACATTTTCCGAAAGCCGGAAGAGCTAGACCCAGGTCTGTGGTACCCCAACTACGTGAGGTTGCATCACTAGTGGCAGATCCTCGATCTCTTCCATAGGGACTGCGGGAGTGAGCGCGGTGATGTTCCTCTCCACTCATTTCAATACTCTCTCAGCCTCTCCAGCTTGAGGTCCCCCTGCTATTTCTACTGGTCCAGTGACTCTGGTTGGTCCTGCCTCTGGTCGAGGACGTCGCCTAGTCCTTAAGAAGTCTACTGGATGCATTGGTCCCACATCTGTACATAACAAATACATAAGTGTTAGATACTCTGGTATACAAAAACAAAACTATATATATAAAAAGAAATCAAAATTAAATAACTCTAAAAAACAAATGTACCCATCTCTCCTCGCTCCACTCTGGGAGGTACAGGCATGTCAGGATCTCTAGAAAAGTTGATCCTGGCATAGGGGTAGTTCTCTATTTATGGAATCTGTCGTGCCCACCAGTAAAAATACTTATCATCAAAGGCCTCTACGGTCCTCCCTCCCCCCTATCGCAGCATTAACACCACCCATTTGCATAATGTTGGGAGAGAGGCCACGATCCCTCACATCGTCTCTCGTGGACTAAGACTGGGTACCCTCTCAAAGAAAAAGGAACACAGAACAGTCTTGAATCCAAAAAAAAAATTCTCCCATATCTGACACATTGTTAGTTGTCTCTTCATGCAATCTAGCATGGTTGTGCTCCAGTCGAAAATCTGTGCATTTAAGCATTGCACCGCATAATGCATGTGCACCCGGGAGGCCTGATGTAACATCACAGATCAAATGATCTGCCCAATGAGTAGCACTATCACTTTCAGCGATAAGTTGATCTTGTTTAACGACACATGAGAACCCACTTTCTCAGTACTAATCTCGCAATGGAGTCCAATCAACTCCTCAATGTTGTGAGGCCCGGGGGGGATGATACGCAAGTTGACTGGATCCCCTCTCCTTGAGAGACTAGTCAAGAAGTAAATATCTCCATTCGTTGGAGTCAACGACTGCCCCTCAAGCATAATTTCCTCAACATCAAGATGCCAGTAATCTATCAAAGCATTCAACAACCTGGGTTGTGCCCTCATGAACGGACACTAGAAGAATTTCAACAACCCACATTGCGCTAATACAGCGATAGCAGAAGGGTCTTGTGAGACCAAAAAATCAATGTCTTCATGCTCCCTCTCTCTCCAATGGACATACATCCTGCAAAATGACAAGTTCATGGGGAGTTAACTCTTTCTTTCCATTTTTTTACACATATTGGAGGGTGTACATAGGTTGTATTGGGCACAGTCGCATATGCACACATGCAGATCATTTTCTGCATGCGGGCATACACGAGCTATCCTAAGACAACCTGTGTACATGTAGGGCCAACCTTTTTAAAGGTCAGTGCCCCCCAAAAAAAACAAAGGGAAATGCAAAAAGGAGGAATGGAAATGGAGGAGGGGCTAGTTTGTACTTACTTGGTCCAAGCGGAAGTTTCTTTTGTCCACTGAAACTCTCGGAATCAACTCTTTTGGCAAAGGGGTGTTTTTTACTTTTTTGTCAATTCTCAATTTACAATGGTGATAATGAGCTATCAGCTTCTATTTATATACTTTTTGGCCCCTTTTTGTCATTTTTTGGACCCCTTTGTCATTTTTTCTAGCCTGAAAATCGTTTAGTGTGGTTCTCAAATTTCTTTTGGAATATTACTATACATTTTACTTTTGGTTCGGTGAACTTTTTGAGAGTTGGGGCACTTTTCAGGTCCTTTGGTGAAAAGTCTTTTTTCCAACTTTGTGCATTTAATATAGGATTCCACCTCCACTTGTTGCACATCGTTTTCTTTTTCTCTTTGAAATAGAATCGATCCCACCAAATTACGACATGGAACCCTCACTCCTGCTCTAGAAGTGTCAGAATTTAGTGGTAGAGACTACCTTCACATCGATGCCCTAGGTAGATCCTGGTTTCATTTTGGTGTCCATGTCGTCACTAATGACTTTAGGCTCGGGATTCCTTTTAGTCCTATCTTGATTATGAGTTCGAGACTTTGCATGTCTGATATGTTATCACTCTCAGTCTCACCGTCGGGACTCCCAAAACAATGGGTCTTATTTTAAGCCATTTTCAGACCCTCTAAACATGAAAATATTGCCAAGCGATCTTGTTTCCCTTCACGCTCGCCAAACTAAAATTTGAAGGCACGTCTATCCGGTGGTAGTTTACCCCTTTTTCGGTCTGGATGGTCAAATGTATGAACAAAGGTATACTCTAGGGGCCTCGATTCTCTAGAAGAGTATTCTCAAGTATAAATTTAACCCCTTTTTGGGCTTGAGGGACTAAATTTATGAAAAAGGAACCCCCACAGAGTCCATAGTTAAGCTCTTTTCAGACTCCCTAAAATTGAAAAGATTTTCGAGTGACCTTGTTTCTTCACACTCGTTAAATTGGTCAAGAAGAACATCCCTTACGGAGTCCATAGTTATGCTATTTTCAGACTCCTTAAATATGAAAATATTGTCGAGTGATCTTGTCTTTGTCACACTCGTTAGAATGATTTTGAATAGATCTCTATTCGGTGCTAGTTTACCCCTTTTTCGAACTGACTAGACTACCTTCAAAAAAGGTACCCCAGTGGAGTCTTCTTTTACGCTTTTTCAGACTCTCTAAAAATGAAAAACCATCGAGATTACCTTCTCGGGGATCATTTAAATTACACCGAAGGACATTATCATTGTGTCTTATTAATTGCATTTTCATTCCTACGTCTTTTTCCTAACGCTGACTCCATGTTGATCTCAACTGAACCATATGAAGCATGCCTTATACGCAAGCCTTGTACCACTTTTCATCTCCATCTTAACACCTTGACCCATGGAGGATTTTTCCTTTCCTGCATATGTCCCCTATCTCTGAGAATCAGTGTGGTCCTTGCACTTGGAACTAGTATGTCTGCGACACTCATTCCTCCTTTGTAACATAACATTCTTTTATTCTTTTTCAAGCTTCCCAAAATTATTGAAAAAGACAAAAAGATTAAATATACTCCAAAAAGAGGAAGAGAAAAGTATTTTCTTTTTGTTGACGACACAATGAGTCACCCTTGGAAAAATCACATCCTTTCATTTTTTCTCCAAGCTCTAGGATTCAATATGACCTTAGGAAGTTGTTCTCGCTACATAGAAATGTGTCCTCCTCCATTTGGTTATCCTTCCAAACATTTGGAGAGGTCATGTTGCCTCCTACATCATGAAATTATGTCAATTCCATGCTTCCTGAGTCTCATATTTTGTCGTGCTTTGTCCAATGGAATTTTTACTTAACTTGATTCGTCCCTTCTGCATTTTGTCTCTTGTCCTCATGCCCGGCCACCCCAAAAGTCTAATCAAGTCCTTGCTCAAAATCAATGAAGTTCTCTACCTGATCACCGAGATCCTCTTGTCTGTTCCTAACGAGCCATCAAAGACCTCTGGGTAGTGAATTTTTACACTGATATTACACTCCTACCCAAGTTTTCAATATTTTGAAGTTGTTTCTTAAGCTCTAAATACCTCATCTCCAGCCATCAGGTGTCATTGGCTTCTTGAATATGGATATTATACATGCATATATTTTGATTTTGAGATGTATATATGATGTGTATTACTTGCGACTACACTTTATATAGTTATATGACATGGATCTGCAGTGTATTTGATTGAAAACCATGATTTTATTTCATCCCGAGCATGGGTATGCCCACCTCAGTGAGACAAATTGTTATTTTGCATATGACACCTCCTGAAATTTGGTCCCTAGGCACATTCAATTCATACATTGGTGAATATTTGTAATGTATTTCAGCCATCAGATGCTCTTCTGACCTCACACAATAGGGGGCATCTGTTATAACCCTAAATTGCACCAGACATGCATACCTGGAATCAGGCCATCTTACTTGCTATCTTTGCCAAGCCACCACTGAACAACTCTTCTACAAAAACATTTTTTTGAAGGTGTACGTGCCCTACACTACTACTTCCTGCATACACATGCTTGATGCACCACTACAACCTTCGTACACTCACAAAAAGAGCTAAAAATGAAAATTGCAAACGGATATGGGTTTTCTGGCCATTACCTAACCATTTGACCGCCCATAGCCAGTCACCCCAACCATTACTATTTTTTTGGCAACCACATTTTGAGTTTGAGCCAGAATTCCTTTTTTTCCTCCATTATGAACCCTTGCCATTTCCCTAAAGAGAACTGAAGAGGAGAAGAATACGTGGAAGCAGTTGGTGCATGGTGAAGAGGAGCCCAGGATTGAGTTCGAGGATTAGTTGTCGGTCTCATATTGTAAACGACTTTTGTGAGATTAATATAAAGAAATCCTTTTTTCATCCCGCCAAATGATGTCTTAAATATTTACGATTTGTTTACATTCTTTTTTATGACGCCTAATCCACTAATCCATATATAGAATCCATGATTTTAGTTTCTTGTTTTTCTTTTGGTGAATGTAGGTTGGCCATTGGAGGATATCTGCAGTTGAGAAATAACTGAGCACAAAGGGATCGACATTGGACGGGGAGTTTAAGGTATGCCTACCAGATTCCTATACTTTGTATTTTATGTATGATTGTGGGGTAGTGACGGGATAGTTGTTAAAAGTAGGGGACTTTAGATGGTTAGCTTTGTCTGCACTTTAGAACCCTGGTGTAGTCCTTAGGAGGGTTTTCCCACTATAGCACTTTTGGGAAACTCTCCTTTCCGAGATGTGCTAAAAAATGATCTCCAATATTAAAATTTACCTCTCTTCTTATCTAGTCTATCCTTCTTTTGTATTTTTGTCTTCTATTCTGAGGTTGTCCCTTGATCTGATCATGCAATTTCTATATTTCTGCAGCAAGGTCCTCAGCTCCTATGCTTCAGAACTCATCTCATCTCAAATATCTTAACTTTGAAATTCCTCTTGGATGTATCCCATATACTATCTGGAATAGGATCTTACCAGTGTTCCTATTTAGTGAGTTATTATACACATACTTTGATTGGGGCATAATTTGATCCCACTGGTTGTTATGTTGAATGGACAAACTGTAAATTCTAACCTTGTATATTATCTACTGCAAACAGATATTTAAAAAAGAACAAAAAAGATACAATGGAAAATACAAACATTACACAAAGATTTTTCCCTTGGAAACCCAAACCAGGAAAACCAACATATTTTATATTCATTCATTATGTTACAATGTTTACAATACAAAATACATATAGGAGCCAGCGGCATCCAAAACCCTAACTCAATGACCTGGATTAATCCAAAACCCTAATTCCTTAACCGGAAATAGAAAACCATCGGCAAAGAAACCTTGTGCTGAAAAACCACCTAAATATAATGTGGTCTCGAAAATGCGGTCCCGATGAGAAAAAAAATAATTCTGGGGCACTGCCCCCAAAGACCCACGCAGGGGGCTCTGCCCCCCTCTAACCCCCCTGTGCACCCAACGTATACACTCAGACACTACTACTCGTGCAAAGAATATAACACATACCCAACATTTTCCCACTTGTTGTTTTCTTTCACACAGGGGTTTACAGGGTTACATAGTCAACAATACAGGGTAGCAATGCCCATGGATCCTCTACACCAAGAGAACTTCTCAGTGCTCACATATTTTGTTAATGAATCTGCAACATTCTTCAAAGTGTCCACCTTCATCAACAATACTTTATTTTCTTCAACCATGTCTCTCACAAAGTGATATTGAATATCAATATGTTTTGTCTTTGAATGATGAGCTGGGTTCTTTGCCAGAAAAATTGCACTCTGACCGTTACAATCTATTCTTATAGCTTGTTGTACCAACCCAATACCTGAACACAATATTTGTAACCATACTACTTCCTTACTTGCATGAGTGGTTGCCATGTATTCAACTTCTGTAGTTGAAAGTGCCACTATAGCCTATCTTTTGCTCATCCAACTTATTGCTCCTCCAAACAAGTGAAATACATACCCACTTGTAGATCTCATACGATCCAGATCTCCTGCCCAATATGCATCCACAAATCCATGTATATCCACCACTCTGTCCAATCCCAGTCTTCCTTCATAGCACAATCCATAGCTAGCAGTGCTGTGCAAATACCTGAAAACCCTTTTTACTGTCGTTCAATTCTCCTTCTCTGGTTTTGACATATACTTGCTCAAAAATCCAACTGCATGTGAAATGTCTGATCTAGTACAAACCATTGCATACATCAAATTGCCAACTGCACTGGCATATGGAACATGAGACATGTCCTCCTCTTCTTCATGTGTCTTGGGACACTAATCCGAAGATAACTTTACACGAACATGAATAGGAACCTTGACCGGTTTGCATTCCTGCATATTAAACCTTTGCAATATTGTCTCGACATATTTTCTATGATTTAACCAGAGTTTCCTCCTTTTCTGATCTCTTTTAATTTCCATGCCCAAAATGAAATTTGAAGCACAATGATCCTTCATGTCAAATTTAGAGGACAACTGAGTTTTCACATCCTGGATAATCTCCTTGTTGTTTCCTATCAACAACTTGTCATCCACATACAAGACCAAATAAATCAAATGATCACCAATTAATTTAAAATACACACAATGATCCTCTTTGCTTCTTGTGAATCCAAGTCCCAACATATAGGTATCAAATTTTTGATACCACATCCTTGGTCATTGTTTTAAACCATACATGGATTTTTTTAGCTTGCATACCAGCTCCTTCTTTCCCTTCACAACATACCCTTTTGGTTGCTTCATATAGATTTCTTCTTCTAGGTCCCCATGTAGGAATGTTGTCTTCACATCCATTTCTTCTATTTCAAAATCAAATGCAGCAGCAATAGATAACATAAATCTTATGGAGGTTAACTTAGCAACAGGAGAAAAAATCTCACCAAAATCAATTCCCTCAACCTGGGAATAACCCTTTGCTACTAACCAAGCTTTGTGTTTCTCCACTTTTCCTTCTGCATTCAGCTTCTTTTTAAATACCCATTTGTTTCCAATGGGTTTTCTTTCATTTGGCAACTCCACTAGATCCCAAGCCTCATTCTTATCCAAAGATGCCATTTCTTCTTCCATGGCCCTTTTCCTTAGATTCCGATCCTATGAATCCACTACCTTCCTGACAGTTCTAGGATCATCATGAGTAATAGACAAAGCAAAATTTGAACGAAAATCAAATGGACTATACCTTTCCGGTAGTCTTATTTCTGGATCCGATCTCCTCAATACTGGAGTATGAGGATCTTCTTCTTTTGATTCATGTTCTTCTGTAGAGTCAGATTCATCATCCATTAAATCAAACTCTATCTTATTTGGTTCTTCCTTACTTGGTAGGACTTCCTGTTTAACAACATCCTTCATTTCTCTAAATACCACATCTCGGCTATACACTACCTTCTTAGTTTCTAGGTTCCAAAGCTTATAACCTTTGAGACCATCTTTATATCCAATAAAGATACATTTTTCAGCTTTCTTATCTAGCTTACTCTTGTTTTCCTTTGGAACATGAACATATGCATCGCAACCAAATACCTTAAGATGTGTGAGAGAAGGTTCCTTACGAGTCCATACCTCTTGTGGAGTCTTGTCATTCAATGTTGATGAGGGTGATCTGTTGACCAGATAACATGCAGTACCCACCGCCTTTACCCATAATTCTTGCCCTATCCCGACACCACTGAGCATGCACCTTGATTTTTCCGTCAGTGTCCTGTTCATCCTTTCTGCAACTTCATTCTGCTGAGGTGTATATGGAGTAGTATTCTACCTTTCTATACCGCACTTCTTACAGAATTCTTCAAATTCATTCCCGCAGAATTCTCCACCATTATCTATCCTCAACACCTTAATGCGTTTCTCTGTTTGATTCTCAATAAGAGCCTTAAACTATTTAAACCTGTCAAATACTTTAGATTTATTGCTGAGGAAATATATCCAAGTTTTCCTCAAGAATTCATCTATAAATGAGACACAGTACACAGATTTTCCCAATGATGGGACCGACACAGGTCCAAAAACATCACTGTGAACTAGCTGTAAAATTCCTTCTTCTCTCGTTGCACCGGAGGGGAATCTTACCCGATTCTGCCTTCTCATATAGACAATGTTCATAGAAATAAAAATCCAAAGAGTAGTTAGACATACCTTCAACCATACCTTTACTGTGTAGTAGTCAAAGACCTTTCTCTCCGATATGCCCCAGTCTTTGATGCCACAACATAACCTTTTCTCCAGAGACTGTAGGATTTCTTTCTTCTTCAACTTCAATATCAAGAACAATGGATCTATTACACCCATCACTAATAGTGCTTCCTAGCAGCTTATACAGACTTCCAAACCGAAATCCCTTCATCGACACCATTTCTCCTTGAACCATCCTGCAAGTTCCCTCTTCAAAAATTGTTTTTACCCCTGCATCTTCCATTTTGCTTACATAAATCAAATTTCTGGCCATACCTGGGATGGGTAGAACACCAGGCAGTGTTCTAATCCTTCCATCTATGACTCTCAACTTGACCCTTCCTCTTCCTATGATTCTAGTTGTCGAATCATTACCTAAGAAAACATTACCTCCATCATACTTTTCATATTCATAGAACCACTCCTTGTGGGGATTCATATGAAAATATGCACTATAGTCAATCAACGATGCCTCATAATATGCATGTGTGCTTGAAGAGGCCAAATACACATCCCCTCCTTCTTCCTTGGAGGTCTTTTCTTCTGTAGAAGAAGATTCTTCAAATCCCTTTTTTTTCTCAACTTTGGATCTACACTGCTTCTTGTAGTGCCCTTCTTTTCCACACCTCCAACATACCCTTACAAACTTTCCAAGAGATTTAGATCTACCCTTAGACTTAGATCTCCCACTTGAGAAATTAGATCTATTTCTTTCCTGGGAACGTCCTCTTGCAGATAATGTGTATGTGCTATGTCCTTCCATATTCTTTCGTCTCATCTCCTCCGACAACAAGGATGAGACCACTTCTTCAAACTTCAAAGAAGTTTTATTACTACCTATGGCGACAACTAGACTATCCCACGAGTCTGGTAAAGAACACAACAAACTGATACATTTATCTTTATCTGAAATTTTAATCTCAACAAATACTAACTGACTTACCACAGTATTGAAGGCGTTCAAATTCTCTACCACTGAGTCTCCATCTCTCATCCTCAAGTTATAAAGCTTCTTTCTCAGGAATAGTTTATTTACAAGGGACTTAGATTGATACAAGTTCCCGAACGTTTCCCATAAATCCTTGGTTGTAGCTTCCTTTGACACATTCAGTAATATTGAATCGGAGAGAAGCAGTCGGATTGTGCTCTTGGCCTTTTGATCCATCTTTTTCCAGTCATATGCAGAAGTTCTTGTCGATGCAGTACCTGGATCTACCGCAATCCACTGATCTTTGTCCACCAAAAGATCTTCCATTTTGAGCTTCCACAGCTCAAAGCTTTTCCCATTAAACTTCTTGATCTCCATCTTTGAATTGTTTTCCATTTATTTTCACCTGAAAAAAAATACCGCAGATCTCCCACTGTAACAAGGCTTATCAAAGTCCCGAGCCAAACCCTTGACCACAAAGGCGTCCCCCTGAAGCCAATAAAGCTCTGATACCAAATGTAAATTCTAACCTTGTACAATATCTACTGCAAACAGATATTCAGAAAAGAACAGAAAAGATACAATGGCAAATACA
>ML796070.1:325472-353898 GCA_009831015.1 Picea engelmannii
TGAACTCAAAGAAAAACTTGTCCCCATCTTTTTCCACAAGGTTCTCCAAAAGTGTCCTCAAAATTTAGTGCCTTTGTCTGAAACTATGCTCCTTGGAATCCCATGTAATGTCACAATTTCCTTGAAAAATAGATTATCTATGTGAGTAGCATCGTTGGTTTTGTGACATGAAATGAAATGTTCCATATTTTAAAATATGTCAACCACTACGAAGATTTAATCATTTCCTCTCTAAGTTCTTGGAAATCCCATAACAAAGTCCATACTTATAGCATCCCATGGCCTGTCTGGAATAGGAAATGGTTGATACAATCCAGTGTTCTGTTGTTTTCCTTTGGCATATTGGCATATTCTGCATCTATCCACAAAATTCTTCACATCAATCCTCATGCCTGGCCAATATTATGAGGAATTCAACTGCACATATGTTTTATCATGGCTAAAGTGTCTATCCAATCCTCCACTATGTTTCTCCTTCAACAAGTTATCCCTCATTGAGAATTTCTGGATACACAATTGACTTCCCTTAAACAATAGTCCTTCTTGGATCAAATATTACATCCACTGATTTTTGTCCCTTAGCAAAGGGTCCTCACATGCTTCATAAGCTTCCTTGAAATATGGATCTTCTTGATACATCTCCTTGAGGTGCTCAAATCCCAATGTCTCCACTCAGAATTCCTGCAAGATCAAACATCTCCTTCTCAAAGCATATGCAACTTTATTAGAGCTTCCACTAATATGCTTCATAAAAAAAGTAAAAGTCTGCATGAATTCTACCCATTTGGCATGTCTCTGGTTCAATTTCTCTTGTTTGGTTATAAACTGCAAAGCCTATTTTTCAATATACAAGAAAAACTCTTTCGGAATAAGATAATGCCTCCATATTTTGAAGATTTGAATCACAACATAAAATTCCTTATCATATGTGGAACACTTCCTCTTAACAACATTCAGTTTATCACTGAAATAAGCAATGGGATTATTGTCTAGACTTAAATCTGCGCCAATGGCTACTCCACTAGCATCTCATTTAACCTTAAATGTATTCTTAAAATCTAGTAGAACTAGAATAGGTTTTTATGTTATCTTGGATTTTAACACTCTAAATCCCTTATCAACCTCTTTTTTCCAATTAAAATATTTATTCTCCTTCTTTATAGTGTCCAGTATAGGTGCGCAAATGCTACTGAAATTCCTGATGAATTTCCTGTAAAAACTTTCCAATCCATGAAAACTTCTTACTTCAAACATAGTTCTTTGAGAAGTCCAATCTATTATTTCCCTCACCTTCTCTGGATCCGTCTTCAATTCATTTGAAGAGATTACGAATCTTAAATATACAAGTTATGTTCTCATGAAAGAACATTTCTTCAAATTCACTAACAACTTCTCTTGCTACAACCTCGTCAACACCATCTTCAAATGTCTCAAGTGTTCCTCTTCAGTCCTACTAAAGATTAAGATATCATCCAAGTAAACAATTACAAACTTGCCAATAAAATCTTTGAGTACTTCATTCAGCAACCTCATAAATTTATTTGGGGCATTTATTAAGCCAAACGACATAACCAACCACTCATAAAAACCTTCACTTGTTTTGAATGTTGTCATCCATTCATCTCCCTCTCTTATCCTGATATGATGATAGCCACTCTTCAAGTCTATCTTATAAAAATAACTATCTCCACTCAAGCAATCCATTAAATCATCCTTTCTGGGTAAAGGAAATCTATACCTGATGGTTAAGTTTTTTATGGCTCTCGAATCTGTGCACATTCTCCAACCTCCATCCTTGTTTGGAATCAACACAGTTTGTATGACACATGGGCTCAAATTTTCTCCAATCAAACCTTTATCCAACAACTCTTGGACTTGATTCTTGACCTATTCATTCTCTTAAGGGGTCAATATGTATGTTTCTTTATTTGGAAAAGTTTCTCTTGGAATAAGGTCGATATGATGACCGATACTCCTGATGGGAGGTAATGAGCGAGGTAACTCATCCACCAAAATATCAACAAAATCATCTAATAACTCCATAATTTCTATAGGAAAATCGTTCATATAAGTTCTTGTGAGGATGGCTCTCCTCTTACCTACAACAACAAACTGTATTTCCTGTTCCTTCTTGACTTCTTTCAAGAGTTCCTTCCCACTCATGAGAAGTATACTTGTACTAGCTTCCTCTTTGACTCCTTTATCTTCTATTGGAAACAACATATGATTGCACCCATTCTTCTCAAGGGTATAAGTTTTATTTTCCCATCATGTATGACATTCCTATCATATTTCCACTGTCTTCCCAATAGAACATGACAAACATCCATAGGTATAACATCACACCGAACTTCATCATTATAACCACATATCTTAAACTCATCGTCACATTGTCGACTTACCGTGACTTGATGTCCTTTCGGCAACCACGATACCTTGTATGGATTCAGATGTGAAACCGTCTCCAACTTTATCTTTTCCACCATCTATATGGATACCAAATTATTAGTACTTCCAATATCTATGATCACCTTGCATACCCTATCTTCGGTCTTACAAGAAGTTCTGAACAAATTGTTCCTATGGACTAGTTCTCTCACCTCTTTCTCTGGATTTACGAGTACTTTCCTCATCATGAGTGATCTTCCTTATTTTGTTACCTCTGCTTTCATTTTTTTTTCCACATTCTTCTTCCGCACTTAAAAAATGTGAGCTTCTCCACCTACTGCATTCTTTCTCTTGGGACATTCCTAAGACATATGTCTTGTTTTTCCATAGGAATAACACTTCACTTCTCCTCCTCTACCTCATCCTCTTCCTTTTAGAAAAGAGTTTCTTCCACCATAGTGTCCTCCTATATAACTTCCTCCTCTTTCTGTCTGATTGTGATATCTTCCATCTTCTACTCTAGGATTTTGGAACTTTTCTCTGACGGTTCCTCTGCCTCTGCTAGGACTTTTCCCTCTATTTCGTTGAATCTGTTTCCTTGTCAAATTTTCTTCTGCTTTTAGGGCTACATGATAAGAATATTCCAAATTTCTCATTTTTTTCATGCTAATCTCATCTTGGATTTCATATCTCAGGCCATTAATGTACCTGGCAACTTTATCTTCATCATCCTCCCTATGTCCTGCTCTTATGTTCAGCTTGTAAAACTCTTTGGTGTACTCTTTCATTAAAAAACCTTTATGTATCGGATTTTGTATCTTTATGAACATATTGATATGATAGTCCTTGGGTATGAAATTAGCTTTAAACTTAGCTACCATCCTATCCCAATTCTTAATTTTATACTTACCTTTGCATCTTCTGTCATCTTGCAATTTGTCCCAACATAATGTTGCATTTCCCTTCAACCTTGTCACAACATGCTTCACCTTCTTCTCATCATCAATCTCTTCATAATCAAAGTAATTTTCTAAAGAAATTACCCGGTCAAGCGATTATTCCACATTTAAAATTTTCTTCATACATTAGGACCTCTATATTTTCTTTGGTTCCCATCTTCACAACAACTTTCAGCAGTTTCTCCTCTGCTCCTTGTTCTCCTGCAAGCTCTTCAACCTCGAGATATTCATTTTCACTTTCACTGACATCACCGACATCAGGTGCTCTTATTTGTGTTGTCTCCATGGCATCTAACCTTGCAATAAGTTGTCTCATATCCTCTTCCATGGCTTCATTGACCATTGGTCTATCTATGCATCTTCTTGGAGGCATGATTCCAAGTCTTCTTTCACACAAAGCTAAATTTATGTCTTAGTACCATTTGATGATATCTAACAAGTATTCTTCATTTCTTTCATGTTGTATGTAGAAAACAATTATTCTCTCATACCACTTGATGCAAACCCCCACCACCTCCTAGGGCTCACGCGACCTCTCGGTCTTGGATCATTCACAGTAGGGAGTTGAATTAGCTCTCGAGTTCTTGTTGAACTCTCAAAACTATGTTCCATGGGACTTATTCCCTTTCTCTGTGTGAAAAATCATGTCCGCGAGGGTCCTAATACTCCAATGGAGTATTCCACGTGACCTCACACCAATTCCTTGGGCTAATACCCTTGAATGGAGGGAACTAGGGAACTTCAAAACTCTAGGCTTCGGGAGTTCCGATGATAACTCACGATGTTCCTCCCGAACGTCGAACACGCAGATGGTCGAACAATAGTGAGGGTCAACGAATATCAACATACATCGAGATCTACAGTTCATAGGTATTTCGGGAGTTCGTACTTCGAGAGTTTTACCCGCTCCAACATGAAAATACTTTGAACTCATGAACTTCGAACTCATAGACTGAAGGAATGCCACTCACCTCAGATCAACGGTATATATACACTTCATGCTCCAGGCTTCAGAGCCTTCCACAACACAATATCTTAAATCCTTTGGAGTGTTGATTTGGCGAACTTGCGAAGGGTGTGATCAACGATCCACCTGTCCTTGTAAACGAACGATCGATATCTACTTCGGGCCTTCAATATTTCTTAACCCAAACATAATTACACCTCCATTCCTCAAGAGTACTAGATCTCCAAAATCCAAGATCTGTTGACACGTGGCTCTCTGCGCCAACATAAAACATTCGTTTCAGGCTTAGGAACTTCGGGAATTCTACACACCTCTGCAACCACACTTCAACTCTTTTGAATTAATGGACTTCCAAACTCTACTGGATCTGTGGACATGTGTCCTCATAAATGGACGATCCATATTTACTCTGGTTCCCGAGACTTCAAAAAACTCGTCTCCTCTGCAACACTTACACGAAAACCATTGTTTGTGTGAAGTCCGAAGGACTTCGAGGGTTATCACCAATGTTATTTTCCCAGATTTGACAGCTAGGAAAGATATTAGTCCTCCTCGAAAGATTCTCTTCCACTCGAGCTTGAAACGAAAAGGGTTCTTCCATTCAAAGACTTATGTTCGCTATTTCTCCTGAGATTTTTCACTTGAAGTGATTTGGAGCTTAGGGACACACCTTTCGCTCATCCGAAAACTTGAAACTTGAATATTTTTAGAAAATCCTTCTGCACACTCCTTGCGATTGCTTCCATGAGAATCCTTCAACAGTTGACTAAGTGTCGACCCTATGCACACCTTGGATGGTTCTTCTTGAGATTTTATACTCAGGCAAGTATATGTGTACTCCTTTCACTCACTTTGCGCAATTTCACGTTATCTCTCCTAAGCTATTGAGTCTGAAAATGACTATGCCTTCGCACTCCTTGTGTGGCTATTGTGAACCGCTTGCACGGGTACTTCAAAAGAGAAACAATTGAAACTTACATAACACTACAGGTTCATTCAATTAACCATGAAATGCACACACATACATATAAAACACAAAAAGAAAATAACATGACATTACCCGATTACTCAAAGGTAAACATATGCAGAGATCTCAAAACAATCCTCCTCTATTATGTTCCTTCACAAAAGAATTCTTGCAAAGAGTTCTTGGAGTTCTTCAACAAAATAGAAAATAAGCTTCAAAAACTAATTACAATATTCTTCAACAACTCTCAGTAGAAAAATAAATAAACACCACCAACAATTACAGTACTCTTCATCAACAAATACAATAAACTTCAGCAGCGTCATTTGGGAATAGACTACACATATTTATATATGGAGGGGATTCTCAAGCCTTCCTATCAACTACTCTAGTGATTTCACATCCTAATTAAATAATTCTACCACTAAGGCTTATTACAATTAAATTAGAATTTACAAAATAGATACGAGTCGATGATCAAAATCAGTATAATCCCTTAAGGAATAAATAAATTACAATATCATGTGATCGCATGCAATGGCTCAAGTCTAAAACATTAAAATCCCTTAATTACAATTCTTTCAAAAGAGTACATGACACACTCTCCTTGGGATCCAAAACATTTTGAACGTGCACGCTCGATGTTGAGATGTCCTCCACTTACATTGATGAACGTTGATGACGATGCTCCTACATCATAACTCCCTTATGTAATCCCTTAGATTACAACAACATATGACCAAACTAATTTGTGCGAGATAAAAATGCCATATAATACCTTTAGCGACATGATATGCCATCAATGTAATAGGTTTGTGAGAAGGTGAAAAAAAACTTATTGAATTACTATATATATATATATATAGTATGATTGGCCATTGATGAGGTCAATTTCTTTTACTTTCAATATTTCTTATTCTTAAGTTTAGGGCATGGTGGTGGCCATATCTTTGGTAATGATCACGAGGAGATATTTCATAAACCAATCCATGAGGAGAGGGCCTTCTAGGTAAATCTTGTAAAGGTTGCATCATCAAATCCGCTCATGTATGTGTTCTATGATGTGGTTGAAAGTGGTTTGATGAAACCTAGTAAGGATCTTGACCCATATTTCATGTTGAACTAGTTATTGGAAGTTACAAAAACCATGGAAAATGGTGAAAAGAGGTGACATGGACACCTAGAAAATGTTAAACACACCATGTGGTAGAAACCCCAATAATGGTGAATTGAAACAATATAAGAATAAGAAAATATTCTATGATTGTTGTTGGACACGGAGTTTTGGACACTATTTTGAAGAAAATATTAAGTATGGAGAAAGTGTGCAACTAAAAAGAAAAGGGGAGAATACAGGGTCAAAGTGCGCAGTAAAAGAAAAATTAGCGGAAAATCAAGAAGACCAAGAATATAAAGCAAGGAGAGAAAGAAGGAGAAAAAGAAGGAAAATTCACTTGATCAAACAGTTGTAACTAAGTCATAATGAGCTATCCTAGGGTTTTGATCCCTAATATCTTGTATAAATATGTAATGGGTTGGGTAGATTAGGGGTATTGGTGATTATTGTTGTTATGATTAGAGAGAGATTGAGAGGAAGAGAGCTTGTGCTTGAGAATTAGGAGACTGAAGGGCATGAATCTTGTATTGTAGCGGCTAGGTGGGATGGGGATTGATCTTGTGTATCCATTGTAGCACAATGTGCAAGCTTCATGCCATTACTTAAAGAATAATAATAAAGAAGAAAACAATTGTGTATGTATCCCAGAGCTGGGTGAACCAAGTGAAATCCCATGTTGAATGTTTGTTTATGTGTTTATTCATTTCTACTTTGGTTATGCATGGTTAGATTTATCTTTGTTGATGATTTTATGGTGTGCAATACAGTTCAATAATCAAGTGATATGGTAAATTGCATTATAATTGTATGATAGGTTTTAATGAATAAATTGATAGCCTCACATTCTCTCACGTGTGTAGAAACTTGGTTCATGCAATCCCCATAGATACCTCAGGTGAGACTTCACTTCCATGCAAGTGATGCTGAAATGGTCAGTGTCTAAATGGTTGTGTTGGTTAAGATAACTTGAACCTAAAGTTTTATAACCACACTCAAATAAATGGTTATGTTGTCGAGACCCAAAATATGTAGTTGGGGGAATGTTTTGGAGGCCGACTAAGAAAGAAATCTTAGAATGGATAGAAGGGAAAGAACAAGAATTCTCAAGGAAGGATAATCGAAACCATTGGATGAAGGACAAAAAATGGTTGCAAAGATATGTGTATACCAAGTTGGATGAAATATTCTTGAGCAAGTTTCCCATTATCTTGAGTGAATGGCTGGAAAGATTAGTGGAAAATACTAGAAGATATCAATCAGCGCCACGAAGGAGTGGACTCGTGAGTTGGTAAGAAAATTGAATTATGTAAGTAATAATACTTCCCGAGCATTTGATTTTTGGTTGGATATTGTTAGAGATAATGCCTAATCCCACTACTAGAGTTTAGGGATTGGATTTGGTTAGCTGGAAGAAGTTGAGATATTCTTTCAACCTCTCCCTCAAAGAGTGGAATAAGTTGGATCTAAGTCCAACTATATATATGTGTGTATTGTGTTCAATAATAATATACAATTACAGTTGTGTGTTTGTGTGTAATATGTCTAATGACATCTCTCCTTGTTTTTAAATTGGTATCAGAGCGAGCTGCGTAGGGTTTGATAAATCGCTCATTTCTTGAATTCGTTGTTTTGACAGTCATTCGTTGAATTCGTTATGCTCGATTTTATACATTGATCTTGAAGAATTGATCAAAGACTTTATTCGGTGCACAAGAAGGATCAACATGAATTGACTTTCAGTTGTGTTGGAGAATCATTGGAGCACTTAAAAAGTAGTTAGCCATTAGCCATTGATGTGTCTGCTGCAATCGTTGAAGAAGTGAGAGCCATCATTGGAGCAATGAATTTTCAATGAAATGAGAGTACACCAAACTCATAGTTGATGCGTTGTTTTCTTTTTTATTCATTCAATTTATATATGAATATGTATGTCCCTCAAGAATTTGGTTTTGCTTATTGTTTATGTGCACAAGAGCCTTGGTGAACAAGACTCAGATTACGGTGAGGATTTGTATGTATTCAAAGGTTGTGAAATGGATCTTTTGTATTGTCCCAAAGGCCCACATGTTCAAGAACAAATGTTGAAGACCACAGAAAATCAGAGAGATCATGTATTACATTTCTATTCAGCTACTGTCAATAAATTAGGTGCATAACATCGGATTGGCATTGGTTGGAAGTCGTCGTAGAAGGTCTACCTATTTTTCTACTTATATATATATATATATATATATATATGTATGTATGTATGTATGTATGTATGTATGCGTGTTGTGCAAGTATCTGTGAGTTACACTTTAGTGAGTTTGAGAGATTATGAATTCAATGAATATGCATTGAATATTATATGAGATCTTGGAATTTGAAACATATTGAGTCTAGTCAACTCAATGTGTAAAGAGCAAAGATTGCTAGAATTGACTACTCTAACAAGTTGCAGGTGTAGAACGAAGATCCAAGATGATGGATTCAGATCTTGTGTGAGTGCTACTTATGTTGTAAAGGAAGTAGGAACTCTTGTATCTTGACGAGTTTCAAGAACAATTGTTCTTATGATTGGAAGTCACCTTGTATAATTGATTTTTGAAGACATTATGTACCTAGACTGTCTTTCTACAAACTGACTCATAGCTGAAAGAGAAATATCTGACACATGGAGAAGAGGAAGAGAAAGAGCGCAGTCCGGAGGCATGAGAGTGGGTGTAGGAGCTGATGAAGGCCACACAGACAAGTTAAAGTGTTGTAATTTTTGGTAATTTTGATTAAGTATTATATGTAATGTAATGTAGGCATTAACAGGGGTGTTAGAGATAATGCCTAATCCCATTACTAGAGTTTAGGGATTGGATTTGGTTAGTTGGAGGAAGTTGAGATATTCTCTCAACCTCTCCCTCAAAAAGTGGAATTAGTTGGATCTAAGTCCAGCTATATATATGTGTGTATTGTGTTCAATAATAATATACAATTACAATTGTGTGTTTGTGTGTAATCTGTCTAATGGCAGCTCTTCTCGTTTTTAAATGATATTATATTGGGGGGTTATATTACAGAATTGGCAATCGATTGCCACAGTGATATAGTGTTATAGAACGAAGACTTCTTTAAGGGTCCAATGAAGTAATTGAGTATGTCTAATGGCCGCTCTTCTCGTTTTTAAATGATATTATATTGGGGGGTTATATTACAGAATTGGCAATCGATTGCCACAGTGATATAGTGTTATAGAACGAAGACTTCTTTAAGGGTCCAATGAAGTAATTGAGTATGTCGATAAATATTTTTCAGTGTGATAAATGCTTGATGGCGAACAGTTAAAGGACTATGTGCACATAGGGGAACTGGGATTGGCTAGGAGCTGGTCTGAAGGTAGGAGAGAAGAAATGAATAAGGAAGGAGAGGACTGAGGATGCAGAAAAACGAGGAAGGAATATGAAAAAGAGAAGACGAATTTGGGGTATTATGCAGTGGAAGAAGGTACAAGAAGTTGAAGAGTGAGGCTGAGAAGAGAGAGCAACACAGTGAGTACCGAGAACCTTGTGCAGAAGATTGTAGAAGTACAATGTATGGAAGGACAAGAGGAGGATACTCAGTGCATTCCTATTATATAAGAACTGGTAAGTCCTATTCGTGTAAATACTAATATCGACAGACCACTAACAAAAATAATTGAAATTGAATGTTTTATGATAATTACCATTTGGTAAAAAAATAGCAGAACTCTCAAATAACACTCTAATCAATAGCTAGACCAAACTGGGTTTTGGCTGGATTCCTTAACTCGAATGGTTTCAACCACGCTCCCAATAATTCCAACAAAGGTAATTTTTGTTTCATGTTTAACCTACTTTTAAAAGACAATACAGGAATGTGTTCATTGCTGATGGTTTATGTAGTTAGAATCAGTGCTCAGCTGTCTAGGCATGGCCTCTGATTATTGCATATTTTTATGGTGTATGTAATTGTAATAAGTGTAAACTCTACTGTACTTAAATCACGGTGAAAATTTGAACATGGCTAAAATTCTGTGAAACACCAATGATATTTTTTACTGCTTTCATTTTCTGTGGAAATTTTGAGTACTAAATTAATTCAGCCATAGTTAGAAAATTAGGTTACCCATCATTTTTGAAAATTATATTATTAAATAAACAGACCTGAATTTTAGGGTAGTTTGAGTTTGATATGGATCAATTTTCTATGTATTTCAAAATGTTATTCTAAGTATTTTATCCCATTTTAAATCAACCCAGATGCTCAAAAAATCTATAAGACTTTTAAATTAACAAAAAATTTAAAACCACACCACATAAAAACACACTGTAAATATTGCTCTTAAAACAGCACCACACAAAAACATAATATTGCTCCCAAGTTAACCCAACCCACTCCCTGCAGAATTAATTACCCATCATCAACCGATCATTGAAAATGGATAAACACGATATTACGTCTAATCATTTCAATAATGAATGCGAGCAAAATCAGTGTAGGGGAATAGAATAGTAATCAGGCCTGGAATTTGACGTCCCATAAGAAGTTTTTTTGGTTTTTAGATGTATTTGACATCTGGATACAAAATGCACATGTCAAAATTTACGGGTATAAAAAATCTCAACACCTCATAAATTTTAGGTGCTTAGTTTATTATAGTGTCACTTATCTAGACTTCACAGTGAAGAGGGGTTGGGAAAAAGTTTGTTGGAAGATTAAATATATCAATAAACAAAATTTAATTAGTTTCAAACTCCCAATCCTTGAAAATTTAATTAGTCCATAATCCTAATTCACATAAAGTGTTAATAGTTAATTGAATATCCATTCATTAATAGACAATTTGACACTCATGAATTTGAATTTGGGATAAAACTAAAATTACAGGCATGAAAAACAAATTACCATCATAAAAAAAATTCAGTTGACAAAATTCACTTGACAGTTGAGATAATTTTGAATTTCCAACCTTGATAGTAATGAAGCGTTTGATCGATATAGGAGCAGAAAACTCTTTATTATATAGGCATTGCGCATGCGGTTTCAAGGTTTCACGTACTGGAAGGTGTAGTACTCTCGGAGCTTCATGTGCTGACGTGCAGAGATTTTTATGAGGCCAGACTTGACAGGGTTGTCACGCCGATGACAGGGTTTAATGTTTTTCTGAACAAAGTAGATGGGCTCCTTCACTGTAGGGATGACGCATCGCAAAAAGTAACGTTACGATTGTTGTCAGAACGTAACGAGATATGTGGTTGAATCGTTTTGCGCCAAGAATAGTGAATGTGGTCTTTTGACTAGGGCAGTTGGTATATACATTGTATATCGTCTTGGTATATACATCCAATTATATCAAATCTCCAATTGTATATACAACCTGCTGGAGTATTCAATGTTGTTCAATAGACTGGTTCAACAAGTATTGAATGTTGCTCAGTAGACTGGTTACTGCTCCCCGTCTCTTTGATGGAGACTGTGTACCATAACTAAAGTCGTTCCTCCTTGCCCTTAGAGATGATGATCTAGTGGCTCTTCATTACAAGCTGGTGTTAAAACTTCCACATCAATGAACAGATTCGCTGCAGGATCGAGTCCTGATTCTTCCCCTCGGGAGATTTACGGTCGTACTCAGTGCTACAGAGTTATAACCAGCGCCAATCGCTCTTATTGTTTGTCGAAAACGACCCAGCAGATTGACGTACTTCAATCTTGAATCGAAGTTTATCTGGGAAGCTGCTTTGTTTTCCAATCGAATCTACCGCTTTCGCACAATGACTCATTTATCTTGAATATGTAAAGTTTATCTCTCCACAGCTGTTTTGTTTTCCAATGGAATCACTGTAACAAGTACTAAGATTCCATTACTCTCACTTAGTAAATTGCGAATTACTGTAAATTTTGTCATTACTCCAAATATATAGAGCATCAGGAGGTAGACTCGACCAGGCCGTGCTGAGGCTTCCTCATCATGTTGATTTTCAGATTCAAATTCATATCGAGGCATGGACGTCTCTAGATGCATTGTCGATGGAGGGACCTCCATCCATCTGTGTAATGTCTCTTTTAGACGGGAGCTGCGGTTAGACCATCGGACGCAAGCGTTGCGAGCTCAACGTTTGACTTCACAGATTGTGTGCGTCCAATCACAGAAGAGTTAAGTTTAGGGCTTTAAAACTGATTGAATTAGGGTGGTTATATTGGAGAGACTACCTTTTTATGATTGAATTAGGGTGGTTTTTATGAATGAATTAGGGTGGTAATATTGGAGAGACTACCTTTTTATGATTGAATTAGGGTGGTTATAATGATTGAATTAGGGTGGTTATATTGGAGAGACTACCTTTTTATAATTTAGTAGGAGGAAAGTGTATAATTCTTTTCGAACAATTTTATTTAGGGTTACATTTAGGGTTAATAGAAAGATGCATATTTTTTTGTGTGTATAATATTTAGTTAACAAACAATATTTAAAATGAATATTAATAATAAAAAACTATTTTGATATTAATAATAAATAAATAAAATTAATTTTTATTTTAAGTAAAATATTTTATTTAAAAGAAAAATTGGTTGAATCATGTGATCTTTTATTCAATATAAATAAAAATATAAAGTAGATGTCTAATTTTTTTTTGAGTTGGTAGGTAGAATTAAAAAAAAATATTAATAAAAAAAACTATTTTTATGTCAACTATAAATAAAATAATTTAATATTTCTTTTAAGTAAAATATTCCATTATCAACTTTATATAAAATACTAAAATATCAATATATCCATAACAAAGTATTATAAAATGATTTGACACATTGATTTCAACTTTAATTTCAAAAAAAAATTGATGTCTTAATTTTTAATGAAGTAATGCATTGAAGCAACTATGATATGAAGGTATCAATATGAATATGTTAAAGGTGCACTGAATTACATAGCATATTTATACCAAACAACATAGAATAAAATATAAATAGAAATATGATAAACATAATAAAAAACAAATAAAATGAATGTGAATAGAATAGGAATAGAGTACATAAATAAAATGATCACAATGTTAAAAAATAAATGTCAATATAATGAATGGAAATATTTGAAAACATATTGTTAAAGTATAAAATATAATCAAGGACATGTGTAAGATAATGATGGTCTCTCATGACTAGTTATTGGCAATGCAAACATGGAAAAACAACAATGGAGGGATTATTCAAGGTACTTTTGCAATGAATTTGGATATGGTCTAAAAAGATGAAACTTAGTAAATTCAATTAGCTTTCTCAGGATATAATTTTTATTTATAGAAATTGTGAATAACTATGTAAAATTAGAGTTTTTATAAGAGTGTGGTATGTTATTTTTCAACAAAAATATAAGACATACTTCTCCATTAAGCGTTGAGTACCTTAACTATGCAATTTCCTTGAAAAAAAGTATATACTTGTAGAGAACCCATTGTTCTAGTGGTATGTTATTTTTCAAGAAAAATATAAAGCACATGTTTCCATTAGTGCAAGTGTTGAGTACCTTACTGAAAATATTTGTATAATTGTTATATTGCAGTGTATTTTTTCAAAATTTATAATATTAATTTTATATTTTTTTAAATTATGAAAGTCAATATATTTTTGAGATTACATTGGCTTGGCTTCGTATGAGAGTCTTAACATTATCAAACAAATTTTATTTTATTTTAGATTATAGATCTCCGTCTCTTCTAGTGAAATATATAACTTACTTTAAAAATGGTTAAGTTGATAAAAACATGTGAGGTTCTTAACATTATCAAACAAATTTAATTTTATTTTACATTATAGATCTCCATCTCTTCTAGTGCAACATATAACTTATTTTAAAAATGTTTAAGTTGATAAAAACATGTGAGGGTCTTAACATTATCAAACAAATTTTATTTTATTCTAGATTATAGATCTCCATCTCTTCTAGTGGAGCATATAACTTATTTTAAAAATGGTTAAGTTGATAAAAAAAAATGCTCAAAGAACGCACATGTGTTCCTCGAAAACATGCCCACTCCTATGTATTTTTGTTTTGTTTCATTCTTTCTCTTGTTCTACCCCCTTCTCTCCCTTACACATGTACCCTTCATCTTATCTCATCTCCTCCCCCTTTATCCCTCTCACCCGACCCCCTCATGGACACCTCTATTCCATCTAAAAACATCATGTGCATGTGTTTTAATCAATTATTAGTATAACTTCTCACTTGTTTTGAAAAAACCATAGTATCTTTCATTGTATTCATATCTATTATCCAATAAAATATATTAATATATAAATAACCATAGTAAAAAATGCACTCTATCATTGTATTCATATGTGTCATTCAAAAAACTAGATTAACATGTACCTCCTTCGCCTTTTCCTCTCTTGCAACAGACCCTCATACCCACCTCCCCTTGTCTCACCTATCCCCCCCTCTTCTTTCCCCTCCCCCTTTTCCACCCATATCCATCGACCTTCCCCCTCCACTCACATCCTCTCCCAATTTTTTAATCCTCTAAATCCCCTCCCTCTTCCCCTTTATTTCTTTGTCCCTCTATAAGCCCTCGCTATATCTCCCCCTCTCTTGTCTCTCTCTCTCTCTCCTCTATATACCCCTATCTCCCTCTCACTCTATATCTCGTTGATCCGAAAAGATATTTTACATGACAATGGTTGAGTTATTAACCATGTGTTAATTAACCAATTAGGAAGTTTAATGAAAGAGGAATAGAAAAAAACATCACAACCATATAAACATGAACATATCTGAAATAAAGCACGAAACATCAGCAAAACATAACACCAATGTGATAACGGAGTTTGACAATCTCTCCTACATCTCTGGGCCTTTGTTTCAGTGAATGAGGCTTTCTTATTTATGTTAAAAGATCAATAAGTGCATCAGAGCAGTGCCAGAAGGTTACAAAACTGATCTGGTCTTGTTCTACTGGATCTCTAAAACCCAACAAAAGAAATGACACTCAAATCAGATGACCAGAGCTCCCAGAAATGGCCCGCAAAGGCGCGCTCCTCAACAAATTCCCTGCATAAAAATGGCTTTGTCTTGGAAAATCTTCATCATAAACGTTCTCTGAATCTCCTCCCATGGTCTTAAGAAGGCCTAGTTTATATAGATCTGAAGTTGGTAACCATCTCCCAACTTCCCCCCAAGATATGGCCTCAAAAAGGGCCCAATATCTCCCAAAAATGGATTAAATCCCCTCAATCTGGCTAAAAATCCATTTAAAATCATAAGATATGGTTTAAAAACCACTTTTACACATTATTTTGGCACAACCCCTTAATTACTGGCCCCTGGGAATATGGGCGCATCCCAAGTGGCCATGGGATAACCTCCTGGCGCGCTAGACCCCTGCATGTTTAGCACCTGGTCACGTTGATTGTCATATGTCGCAAGCCCAAGGCTCCACATGCTAATAGTTATTGTAGCCCCTGATGGAAAATCCCATGGACTAGCACCCTGGTCGGCAGGCAAGCTCGACCGACCGGGTGCTATCCATTCTCTTAAGCGCCAAGTGTAGGGTGAAACCACCAGTCGTATGGACATACCCTGAAACCGAGGGCTGGCAATTTTAACCATCCGTGCCCAAAAAATGGAGGAACAGTTATATTGGATAGTCGTATGTGATCGCACCAGGGGCTGGGGCTAGGCCCCAACACTTTCCCAGCTGAACCACACCATAACACAAACTTAAATATAAGTTTAATGATTATAGAGTTAAGAAACAAGTGTGGGCGAGTTGGCTAGCCCAACCCTACCAAACCCTATCCCGGTGAGAGGTCAAACGTTTGAATCCAGTAAGCTCCAAACAATTTTGCAAAAACGCAAACCAGTAACACGGTGCCACATGGCATCCCATGTCTAGGCCACATGGCACCTCACCATTTGTCGATACCATGTTGTGTGTCAACCGTTGAATGGTCCACTTGTCTACCACCTGTCTGCCCTATCAGCATCGTACCCTGCCAGGTGTCACTGTACAAACATTCCACGTGTCATTTTACGGATGTGCCATGTGTTGTCGTACAGATGTTTCATGTGTCACCACTGCAAGGGTGACACGTGTCACTCTCGGATTGGTCCCCCTATCCATCCACGCTAGCGTCCGTACACCCAGTCAGCCTTCCATGTGTCACCTCCAGAAGCTACCAATTGTGCCTACCACATCAGTTGTATGGTCGTACAACCTGTACAATCAACTTCCATGTGACACTGTATGAACTGTATGGATTGTACAATCAACAATTTTTTGCATGTTTGGAAAAAAGAATAGGTCACCATAACTTGATCATACGACATCTGTTTGAGCCCGTTCAAGTTGCATTGGGTTTGTATAGACGAGGCCTACTCACACGTCTGTTTTGAAGACATTATGAAAACTTTTATTTTTAGGCCTTTCTAAGCCCCATCAAACTCCTCGATTCGATTCTGGATCACACCCCTCCACTAAAGGACCTTTTGGTCCCCAAATGGTTACTGACCAGTCATCAAGTTAGGGATAGGCCACCCAACTTGTTCCCTATCTCTGAACTCTGTCTTGTGCACCTGTCTCATCAAGATCAACTATAACAAAATCATGACAACTGACATCATATTGTTGGCCATTTGAATTCTATCACATCTTACTGAAGCCACTATCATCCATGTAGACAATATTACTAATGATAACATAAAAAATATGAATTCAAATGAACTGATATGTTTGTAATATTTTCACGACATAAGCTTATCTTGAAGCAAAGTGTGATTGATTTTCCATTCTACAATCATCTTCTGTTCTTGCTTAAGATATATTACTTGATTTGAAACAATTATAAGTGTGTTTCTTGCTTAAAATTCCTTTCTTAACTGTTCCATTATTTGAAGAGTTTTATTTGCCTTTAAATGATGAGCATGAACCACATATTCTTGACCTGCTTTGATTAATTGATATTGATTCTTTGTCCTGTATAAGATTGCTTTACGAACATATAAGTATGGACTCCCTAAGACCATTCCACGTTCACTTAGTGGCACCACATCACATGTTACCTCATCCACATACTTAGATGAAATTGCAAATTTTAATGTGCATTGTTTGGTTATGTGCATTTGATGATTGTTTCTTATCCATTTAAGTGTGTAGGGATTATGATGCATCTGTGTTTTTAATCCCAATTTATTAACCGATTCCTATGAAATTAAATTATATTGAGATCCACTATCTATCAATGTGTCAACCATAGTGTGTAGCGTGATGACCCTGATGTGAAACAATTTTTTCAATTAATTCCTTCACCAATTTTACCTGTCATACCAACCAACGAGACCTTAGATTCATCACCTGAATCTGATGCCAAGTCTGTGGGTCGTGTTGTCGCTGCAACTGTTTGCCTCCCTTTCTTTTCCTTGAACCACTTTGGTCTCTTCTTGGGATGTAATTTCTAACAATGGTCCTCATCATGCCCCTCTTTCTTGCAATACTTGCAGGAGGGCTCCTCTTCCTTTCTTTTCACTGCATTTGACTTCTTTCCATGCCACTTCCTTTTTTCGTCTTTCCTTAAAGACGATTCCCCTGATACACCAACACTTGTTTTCCCTGCTTCAATGTATGTCTCTTGAACATAAACCTCATCAAGATTAGTTGGTCCAAACATGAATACAATATTTCGAATATGTGCAGATAAACCTCCTATATACTTCATAAGGGTATGTAAATGAATGTCTAACATCAATGCCATTTTATAAAATCCATCTCTGTATTCTTGCATTTTTTTCCTTTTCTTAGTTTTAAATCTTTCCATTCAATTAATGCTTTCTCTTTATAACCCAAAGGATAGAATTGCTTTCTAAGTGTAGAAATGAAACTTTTCCATCATGGAAATACATTACCCACTTGTTGCATGCCATTTTGCAACTCTTTTTGCCACCAGATGAGTGTTGTTCCTACAAGTCTTAATGATGCTAATCTGATTTGAGTGGCCTCGTCCTTTATTGATGCAGGAGCATCATACCATGTCAGCCAGCCAACCAGTTAGCCACGTCAGCACGCATGCATTCATATGCTAAAAGAGAGGCGCAGCCTCATTTGAATTTAAAATGAATGTAATTAAATGTGCTTAGGCTGCTGAGCCAGGAGAGCCATGACTTTGCGCAGGCTGTAGATAAGATAGGCATTTAATGTGTTGTATGGCTGAGATCTAGTTCCATATCATGGACTAGACAACCCATTGATTGTAATTTAATAGAGTAGGTAAATCTTGGAGGGAAGCACTAAGAGCCCCTCAGGTAAAAGAGATATTCAGATCTCATTTTGAGAGTGTGGTAGTAGAGTAGGAGAGAGCCAGAGAGAGAGCTCAAGGAACACCTCTGTAAAATACAGGCATTGCCATTTGTAATATAACCAGAGCAGTTTTTCTTGCATTATTTTGTCTTATATGTATGTCTGTATGTGTTCTTTGAATATGCTGTGAATGTATGTTATTTGGATGCACTCTGCAGGGGTTGTTTTGATTTCAGGTGAGGTCTTTGAGGTTTCATGCCATGAGGGTGTGACAGAGTGTTGCGGTCTTTGAATACCAGTGCAAGAGTGCACTTCTGAACTCTGCGGAGTCAGACAAAGACGTACTAAGGCACAGGACTTGGATCATCAACTCAGGAGAAGAGGACCATTGAGGTTGCTGAATACCTCAAGAGGCAAGGGTTGTGTGGGTGAGAAACACCGTTGCAGAAAGAATCACTGAAGATTCTGTAGGAGATCTGCCAAGTGGGCATTGAGCGCATGCAAGAGGTGCTGAGGGAAGGAACTTTGCTGTGAGTTCGTGAAAGACCAGAATCACCGAGGATTCTGAAAAGCTCTGCCAGAAGGGCATCGAGAAAGTGTATAGGTTACACGGAAGGAACCCATGATTGCTGAGAGTTCTGAGGAAAGAGACTCCACCAGGAGGGTGTTGAGTAAGTGTGCAGGCAGGCACAGGAGGAGAGAACTCTTGGAGTTCTGAAGCAGAAAGCAGAGTCCATTGAGGGACCTGTATTGGGTTGCTAAATACCTAAAAAGACTCAACAAGGAGGTTGCTTGAGTAGGAAACCAGGAAGGCATCTTATTCTCCATTTGAAGGAGAAGAAGGACAAAAACCCAAAGGGGTCTGAGTGTTCGCGGAAGCTCAGGATAGATAGCGCTTTGTGCACGAAGACTCTGCAGGAGTGCAGGAGCCAAAGAATCTTGTGAGGATTCAAAGGGAAGAATCTCTGGAAGGATAACGTTTTCATACGCATAGGCAAGACTCAAGTCGAGGGGTTCGCAGGGTAGAAAGGAGGCAAAGGTCGAAGTCTTTGGGAGCGTAGAATTCTTCCAAGTCTGGGAAGAAAGCCCAGAAAGCTCGAGGGAGCACAGGAACCGTCATATCGATGGAGAAGGAAGATCTGGACCGTTGGATTTCCACGTCCAGGGGCACCTTAGGAGGAGCGTACATGGGAGGAGGACCGACAGTCGTCGGATCCCAAGAAAAAATCCCGTCATCCGTTGGATCGGGAGGATAGGCGCACGGTTTAACCTCAATAGGAGGAGCGCATAGAAGAGCAAAGGAGGGATGAACGGTTGAAATCTCCTGGAGAGATTTCGCGAGAAACCGAGAGTCGTCAGATCTTGCAAAGATGCACGGAGACTACAGTGCGAGTAATTAGAAGTTCGAAGCTCAAGAGGGAGTAGCGCCGTCGATCTAGGTTCATAGGGACCATTAGATCGGATCATCAGATTCGCACGTGCCATCGCATATCGGCATATCGCAAGTTGGAGCACCAAGTTGTTGGAGCGGGAGTAGCGATATCGCGAAGAGTGATACTTCGGCAAGTTCTGAGCCGTTGATCGTGGGAACATGTGTCATAGAATCCCAATATCTCGGGGTTCGGAGAATCAGGGTTTCCGACGTCAGGGAACGCTTGCATCTCGGATTAGCGATTCACAAAATCCCGAGTAGACGTGGCAGAGTGGGACCACAGGTGCTAGTGGAGTACAGGTGGCACTGTATCAGAGTTCGGGAAAAGGTAAGTCCCGAGTCCATCGACATTAGGACTCGCAATCCCGCGAGATCCGAAATCCCGAAAGAAGGATAAAGAGTGGAGAAGTCGAGTCCACACGTGTCTCGGAAAAAATTGGACCATCGGGGTTCGGAGTTTGGCAATTTGATTTGTCGACGTCGTGAATAGTGATTTCCCGATGGAGAGAAGTCCCGATAGTAGAGGGGAGTCAACGATTGACTCACATCGGACTTCGAAGAATCGTAAGGTGAGAATCACGCGACCATAGAATTCGCGATACCGTAAATTTCGATTTCCCGATTTTGAAGGGAGGTCAGGAAGGAGTTGCTGTGGGTGAAGAATTCCCGACAGGGAATTAGAGGAGCTTTCACGCTCTTCGGGCCAAAGTTAGCGAAGGTCCTGGTGAGAGTGATCGTACTCCGAAGAGTGGGGTCGGTTGCCGTCAGAGTGGTATCAGAGCCAGTTCTTGTCTATATATTTCAGGCAAGAGGAGAAAGAAGAGCAGGAAGAAGACAGAGTTACTGAAGACTCTGCAAGTGGTTGTTTGCAGGTAGGCATCAATCAAGGAATGCAGTCATCGGGACTGTAGGATGAAGCCGAGCACTTGATATTGTAGGAGTGACAACAGCAGGTTTGCCGGAGAGGCAGACAGGGACAGCAGGATGGCTACTGAAGGCCATAGAAAGAAGAGCAAGGCAGAAAAGCTTGTCGAATGGGAAGAAAAAGAGACTAGAAAGCTCTATGAATTAAAAGCAGACATAGAGAATATGGAACTGCGGATGCGGCAGGATAGGAGGAGACGAATGCGCAATTTGCCCATGAAGAAGGAAAAAGAAAAATGGCCAGTCAGAGAGTTAATGGTCAGAAGACAACGCAAGCTATTGAGAAAATGGTTGAGGTATGCTGAAAACCTCAAGACTACAGAAGAAGAGATAATTGATTACTGTTGGCCAGAGACTAGAAAAGGTCTTGATGATGATGATGATGATGATTGGGATGATGAAGGAGATGAATTGGGATCATCTGATGATCTCAAGGACTGCCAGGAGGGTGGAGCAGAAGAAATTCCAGATTGCCAAGAGGGCAACAACTTGAGATTAGCTCAGGATCTCAAGGGTTGTCATGAGGACGGCGAAGGAATTTTGCATTGCGAGCTGGGCGATGATCAGAGATCACTGCGGGATCTAAAAGACTGCCAAGGAAGCAGTAGCGAAAGCATCCCATATTGCCAGATGGGCAGGGATGAATTGAGAAGTCAGATTCATCCAGGGGAGTTGACAGAGCAAATAAGCTTGCAAGTAGATCAGCAGATGCAGCTGACAGAGGAGGAAGATCAGAATGATATTCTGATGATTGGGGGAATCGAGTTGTTCCTACCATTTGCCCAGGAGGAGGCATAAAATTATGTTGCAGATGGTGCAACAGCAGAACAGTCACTGTTGGAGATGACTGTCAAAAGGAATTTGGAGCAGACATTTGAGACTGCCCAAGTGGATGAAGGGAAAAAGAATGAGCATTCAGAGGAACGGCTCATTACTTCTAGTCAGGAAACTAAGAGCATTGTAGCATTGAAGATAACAACAGAGGAAGAAGTAGAAGCAGAAGGGGAAAGAAAGCATTCTGAGGAATGTCTCAACACATTCAGCAAGGGAGCTGAAAAGCAAGAAGCTGTAGCACTGAAGCTAGCAGCGAAGGAAGCCGAAGAGCAGGCAGGAAGATTTATTACTCCATGGGAGATGGAGCTGGAGATGCTGGAGGATTGGTTGAACAATCCAGAGCCAGCAAGAGAACTGACAGAATTTGAGCTGTCAGGGAAGAGGATGATTGAGCAGCAGGTCAGTCAAGAAGAGACTGTAGAGCTGAAGTCTGCAGCAGAGTGGCAGCTTGAGGCCACAGATGAATATGGAGATAAGGATGAAAATGAAGAAGATGGCATGGGAGATCATGATGATCTTCCCAATGGCCAAAAAATTTTGTAGCTGAGGAGAATGCAACAACAGAACCAGCCACTGGAGCAGCTGGAGGAAGTGATCGAGGAGATCAGAGAGCTGATGTTGAAGTCAGCAGGCACTTCCAGCAAGGAGCAGCTGGGCAGAAGGACAGTAGCAGCATCAACGCAGCGGAAGCAGCAACAGTAGCAGTAGAATGGAGCAGATGGGAAGCTCCAGAGACTTGTTTGGGACCGAGGAAGATTCCAACAGCTACAGGGGAAGCTCATGAGTAGGAGCTCATGATTTTTGGAGCTGTGGAGTATGATGCAGGAGCATCATACCATGTCAGCCAGCCAGCCAGTCAGCCACGTCAGCGCGCATGCATTCATATGATAAAAGAGAGGCGCAGCCTCATTTGAATTTAAAATGAATGTAATTAAATGTGCTTAGGCTACTGAGCTAGGAGAGCCATGCCTTTGCGCGGGCTGTAGATAAGATAGGCATTTAATGTGTTGTATGGCTAAGATCTAGTTCCAGATCCTGGACTAGACAGCCCATTGATTGTAATTTAATAGAGTAGGTAAATCCTGGAGGGAAGCGCTAAGAGCCCCTCAGGTAAAAGAGATATTCAGATCTCATTTTGAGAGTGTGGTAGTAGAGTAGGAGAGAGCCAGAGAGAGAGCTCAAGGAACACCTTTGTAAAATACAGGCATTGCCATTTGTAATATAACCAGAGCAGTTTTTCCTGCATTATTCTGTCTTATATGTATGTCTGTATGTGTTCTTTGAATATGATGTGAATGTATGATATTTGGATGCACTCTGCAGGGGTTGTTTTGATTTCAGGTGAGATATTTGAGGTTTCATGCCATGAGGGTGTGATAGAGTGCTGCGGTCTCTGAATACCATTGCAAGAGTGCACTTCTGAACTCTACGGAGTCAGACAAAGACATACTAAGGCACAGGACTTGGATCATCAACTCAGGAGAAGAGGACCTTTGAGGTTGCTGAATACCTCAAGAGGCAAGGGATGTGTGGGTGAGAAACACCATTGCAGAAAGAATCACTGAAGATTCTGTAGGAGATCTGCCAAGTGGGCATTGAGCGCATGCAAGAGGTGTTGAGGGAAGGAACTCTGCTGTGAGTTCGTGAAAGACCAGAATCACCGAGGATTCTGAAAAGCTCTGCCAGAAGGGCATCGAGGAAGTGTATAGGTTACACGGAAGGAACCCAGGATTGTTGAGCATTCTGAGGAAAGAGACTCCACCGAGAGGGTGTTGAGTAAGTGTGCAGGTAGGCACAAGAGGAGAGAACCCTTGGAGTTCTGAAGCATAAAGCAGAGTCCATTGAGGGACCTGTATTAGGTTTCTAAATACCTAAAAAGACTCAGCAAGGAGGTTGCTTGAGCAGGAAACCAGGAAGGCATCTTATTCTCCATTTGAAGGAGAAGAAGGACAAAACCCCAAAGGGGTCTGAGTGTTCGCGAAAGCTCAGGACAAATAGCGCTTTGTGCATGAAGAATCTGCAGGAGTGAAGGAGCTAAAGAATCCCGTGAGGATTCAAAGGGAAAAAGCTTTGGAAGGATAGCGTTTTCATACGCACAGGCGAGACTCAAGTTGAGGGGTTTGCAGGGTAGAAAGGAAGCAAAGGTCGAAGTCTTTGGGAGTGTAGAATTCTTCCAAGTCTAGGAAGAAAGCCCAGAAATCTTGAGGGAGCACAACAACCGTCAGATCGATGGAGAAGGAAGATCTGGACCATTGGATTTCCACGTCCAGGGGCACCTTAGGAGGAGCATACATGGGAGGAGGACCGACAGCCGTCGGATCCCAAGAAAAAATTCCGTCATCTGTTGGATTGGGAGGATAGGCGCACAGTTTAACCTCAAGAGGAGGAGGGCACAGAAGAGCAAAGGAGGGATGAATGGTTGAAATCTCCTGGAGAGATTTCGCGAGAAACCGACAGTCATCAAATCTTGCAAAGATGCGCGGAGACTACAGTGCGAGTAATTAGAAGTTCGAAGCTCAGGAGGGAGTAGCACCGTCGATCTAGGTTCATAGGGACCGTTAGATCGGATCATCAGATCCGCACGTGCCATCGCATATCGACATATCGCAAGTTGGAGCACCAAGTTGCTAGAGCGGGAGCAGCGATATCGCGAAGAGCGATACTCTGGAAAGTTCCGAGCCGTTGATCGTGGGAACACGTGTCAGAGAATCCCAATATCTTGGGGTTCGGAGAATCGGGGTTTCCGACGTCAGGGAACGCTTTCATCTCGGATTCGCGATTCGCAAAATCCCAAGGTGACGTGGCAGAGTGGGACCACAGGTGCTAGTGGAGTACAGGTGGCACTATATCGGAGTTCGGGAAAAGGTAAGTCCCAAGTCCATCGACATTAGAACTCGCGATCCCGCGAGATCTGAAATCCCGAAAGAAGGATAAAGAGTGGAGAAGTCGATTCCACACGTGTCTCAGAAAAAATCGGACCATCGGGGTTCGGAGTTTGGCAATTCGATTTGTCGACGTCGCGAATAGCGATTTCCTGACGGAGAGAAGTCCCGATAGCGGAGGGGAGTCAACGATTGACTCGCATCGAACTTTGGGGAATCGTGAGGTGAGAATCATGCAACCATAGAATTCGTGATACCGCGAATTTTGATTTCCCGATTTTGAAGGGAGGTCAGGAAGGAGTTGTTGTGGGTGAAGAATTCCCGACAGGGAATTAGAGGAGCTTTCACGCTCTTCGGGCCAAAGTTAGCGAAGGTCCTGGTGAGAGCGATCGTACTCCGAAGAGTGGGGTCGGTTGCCGTCATTTATCTATTTCACACTGCAATAGACCTCCATCTATCTTTCTCAATTGTCAAGTATCTCTGCATTAAATTCACCATCATACATGGGTAATTCAAATTTAACATCAAGTTTTAATAAAGGCATTTCATTCTTATGTTTATGGACATGTTTCTTTGCATTGGATTTAGAACTTGAACTTGAATAAGAAGGAGAAGAAGGAGGTGAAGATGGTGGTGAAGGAGGAATTTGAGGAGGATCCTCTTCATCTTCACTTTTCCCTTTGAATATTCACCAAGAACTGGTCTCTTTCATTCCATGTAATTCTCATACAAAACCTTCATCATCTCCAACATGGCGAAGAAAGTTTTTCGAAACTCTTTCTCATCCTGAGAAAGTCCCTCTTCTGATGCCATCTTATCGCTTTGAGAAGTTCTCTTTCTCAATCCAATCAATGGATTATCTTCAACAAGCTCACCTTCACCATGATGTAGCTTTTCCATGGTTAACATGCAAAACTCAAATCCAAGCGTCAACCAACTTTGATACCACTTGATATGAAAATATCTTTTACACGACAATGGTTGAGTTATTAAGCTTGTGTTAATTAACCAATTAAGAATCTTAATGAAAGAGGAATAATCATAGAAAAAACATCACAACCATATAAACATGAATAGATCTTAAATGAAGCATGAAACAACAACAAACCATAACACCAATGTGATAATGGAGTTCGACAATCTCGCCTACGTCTCCGAGCCTTTGTCCCAGTTGGTGAGGCTTTCCTATTTATGTTCAAATCTCAATAAGTACATCAAAACAGTTCCAAAATATTACAAAAATGATCTGGTCTTGTTCTACCAGATCTCTAGAACTCAACAGAAAAACCAACACTCAAATCGGATGTCCAAAGCTCCCAAAAATGGCTCGCAAAGGTGCACTCATCAACAACTTTCCTGCATAAAAATGGCTTTGTCTTGGGAAATATTCAACATAAACCTACTCTGAATCTCCTCCTATGGTCTCAAGAAGGCCTGGTTTATACAGATTTGAAGTTGGTAACCATCTCCCAACTTCCCCCTAAGATCTGGACTCAAAAAGGGCCCAATATCTCCCAAAAATGGATTGCATCCCCTCAATATGGCTAAAAATCCATTTAAAATCATAAGATATGGTTTTAAAAACACTTTTTGCACATTATTTGGGAACATCCCCTTAATTACTGGCCCCTAGGCATATGAGCGCATCCCAAGTGGCCACGAGCTAACCTCCTGGCATACTGCCCCCATGAATGTTTGGCACTTGGTCGCATTGACTATCATATGTCCCAAGCCCAAGGCTCCATGTGATAATAGTTATTGTATCCCCCGACGGAAAATCCCATGGACTAGCACCCTGGTCGACAAGAAAGCCCGATCGACTCGGTGCTATCCATTCTCTCGAGCTCCAAGTGTAGGATGAAACCACTGGTCATATGGACAAACCCCAAAATTGAGGGCAGGAAAATTTAACCATTTGCGCGCAAATAATGGAGGAACGATTATATTGGATAGTCATATGTGATCGCGACAGGGGCTGGGGCTAGGCCCCAACCCTTTTCTGCCCCAACTACACCATAATGCAAACTTAAATATAATTTTAATGCGTATAGAGTTAAGAAACAAGTGTGGGCGGGTTGTCTAGCCTAGCCCTGCCAAACCCTAGCCCGGTGGGAGGTCAAGAATTTGAATTTGGAAAGCTCCAAACAATTTTGCAAAACCATGAACCAGTAAGAGGGTGCCATGTGGTAGCCCACATCTGGGCCACGTGGCACCTCACCATTTGACGATACCATGTCACATGTCAACCGCTGAATGGTCCACTTGTCTACCACCTGTCTGCCTGTCATCGTTGTACCCTACCACATGTCGCCATACAAATGTGTCACATGTCTCTGTATGGACTTTCCATGTGTCGCTGTATGAACATGCCATGTGTCACCACTGCAAGGGTGACACGTTTCACTCCCGGATTGGTCCCCCTGTCCATCCACGTCGGTGTTCATATGCCTAGTCAACCTCCCATGTGTCACCTCCAAAATCTGCCAACTATGTCTGCCACATCATCTGTATGACCATATGACCTGTACAATCAGCTTCCACATGGCATTGTATGGACTGTACTGATTGTATAGTCTGCATTTTTTTGCCTATTTGGAAAAATGAACAGATCATCGTAACTTGAGCATACGACCTTTGTTTTCACCCGTTCAAGTTGCATTGGGTTTGTATCGACGAGGCCTACATACATGTTTTTTTTTAAGACATTTTGAGAACTTTTATTTTTAGGCCTTTCTGAGCCCCATCAAGCTCCTAGATCTGATTCTGGATAACCCGTTACCTCTCTTACTCATTTCATCCCCCTCCATATCTCTCCCCCATTTCTCTCTTTACCTCTCTTTACCTCCCTTCCCTCTCTCTCCCCCCCTTCCTCTCAATCTTTGTGTCTCTCTACACCTCTCTCTCTCTCTCTACTCTTATCTCCCTCTCCTGTCTCTCCCCCTTACATATACCCCTCTCTCCCACCACTCACTATCCCTCTAGCTCACTTTTATTCACTCTCTCTCTATATCTATCGCTCCCTCTCTATGGGCCCCCTCTTCCACTCTCTCTCTATCTTCTCCCTTCATCTGTTTCTCTCCCTCCTCTCTCTATCTCTCTCTCCCACCCTTCCACCCACTATCTCTCTTCTCTCTATCTCCCCCCTTCCCTTTTCCCCGCTCTCCCTCCTTATATACCCCCCCTCTACATCTCTCTCCTCATTTTCAGCCTCAATATCACACTCTCTTTACACCTCTTTGACATTCCCTCTCTCTCCACCCCTCTTTATCTCAGACCCTATTTCTACCTCACACTTCCTCTATGTACCCCCTCCCTCTCTCTCTATAAATAACTCTCGAGCTCTCTTATTCTCTTGTTGGATATCTCCCTCTCTCCTCTCTCTCTTGATATCCTAGATCTACCTCTCTCCCCCTCTCATGTTTTATCCCCTCCCTCTCTCACTCATTATATCCCCCTGCCTCTCTCTCCCCCATTCCCCCCCTTTTCTCTATTTACCTTTTTCTACCTCCCTTCCTTTGTTGCCCCCCCATTCCTCCCTCTCTCTCTCTCTCTAACCCCCTCTTTGTCTCCCTCTCTCTCACTCTCACACTCTCACACACACTCTCTCTCTCTACCCCCATCTTTTTCTTCCTCTCTCTCCCTCTCATACTCTCACACACACTGTATCTACACCCACTTCTA
>ML796070.1:390186-401105 GCA_009831015.1 Picea engelmannii
CTTATTTTTAACATGTCCTCATGCAATTGGGACAACATGACAAGTACATTAAACAAAATCCATGATTTTTAGAGGAAAATATTCCAAAACATACAACTTCCAATAACATGCAAGTATATTGATTGTCATTCATCATTTGAACTATTGACATTGCCCGATCTGCGTGCATTCCTCATTTATTCATCATTTGTAGGTGATATTGTACTTTGATTTGTTAACATAATGTTCTCTTGATCGACTTGTTGTTTATGTTCCTCCCCTTCATCTTCCATCTATCAACATAGAATTAAATTGTAATAAGTGTATCTACATGTATATATAAAGTAGAATATACATGGTTGCATAAATAAAATAAAATAAAACTTATAACCAAGTATTTCATAACAAATATGCATTATTTTGAAGCGATGCTTCATGAATTCTCCCAAAATATCCTCTCATGTCTACATTCCATACTTTGTTTTGTGCATGTTTAATATGACATGACAAATCATAGTAGATATAATTGATATAAAGTTTTATTGTTTTTTCATCAATTGTAAAACAAGAGAAGTTAAACAACATAGCTATTTACAAATTGTTCAATTCAAATTTAAATATTCAACATATACTCATAACCCATACTTAAACCAATGTTTATGAATTCATGGGTTGACTCCCTTTTGTATGTTAACACCTAGTAAAAGACATCCATGGAAAAGTGTAAATTAATTATTTTAATACAAAGATCAAAACAAACATGAAATATTATGAAAGGGAAAAAATGAAAATACTCACAAAGTAAATGCGATCAACCCTTTTATTTCTCGTTGTCATGTCTTATCTCTTGAATGGATTCTATTTTTTTTTTCTTTTCTGCAACAAAACAATTAAAATTAATATTTCACGTGATACTTAAATTTGATGTACAAAAAAGAATACATAAAGGATCACGTACCTATGATGCACATTGTAGTTCAGATGACTCCTCTTGTGACACAATTATGTTCAATTATTTTAACATTTTCTTCTACACATTTTTGGACATCGCTACCAACATGTCTTGGTTTTTCCCTTGTTTGTCCCTTGGAATTCTCAAAATCTCAGTGAATATATATATATATATATATATATATATATATATATATATATATATATATATATATATATATATATATATATATATATATATATATATATATAATATCTCGGTGGGTATATTAAGATAATTCAAATTGGGTCTTCAACAATATTTAAACGCGCCAGTGTGTCAAACATACATATATGCACCAGTACAATATAATAGTTTCATTGTAAAATTGAAAACAAAATTACAAATTTTTGTATTAAGTCGGTGCTTTATGATTTAAGAAAAGCATCACTTCCTAACTACTATTCATTACACACTATCAAGGAGTGAAAAAATTTAAGAAATGCTCGTTTCCTTATAATAATAATATTTTTTCCATTTTAAAGTCAATGATGTGCTTTGCAAACAATGTGTCTCGATGTGTATTTAGGTAAAATGTGCACTGTTAACCACAAAAAATATTGTTTAATAATATTTCAAATTGAAATAAAGTGTTGTTGTTTACAAACAAATACTTGTCAATGTTCTTATTATGTACAAAGTGCACCAATCACCATGAATTCATTTTTTTTAAAATGAAAACGATAGGACGGTTTGGGATCCAATGCAATGAGTGATTTCATTGCAATGGATAGGAAACACCCATATATAAATAGAAAACCCTATAAATAAATTGTGTTAAAAAACATCTTCTTGTGAAATATAGAATGAGAAACATGTTACCCCAATACCTAGGGGTAACTAATGAGATAATGTATAGAGGCCCACAGATACTAGACATGGAGTGCAGAAAGTCAAATCCCACATTATACAGATAGATCCACCCCTTTTCATGATTACATCACGACTCATCATGGTCAACAAAGAAACATCCACTACACTAGTTTGGCCCCCAAAATACAACATGTCTTGTTTCATGACGTAACAATTCTAGTCTCATGGTAAGTGTCACTTTAACATTTGAGGCAGTTTAGCATGTGAAAAGAGTCTTTTCTTGATTACAAAAGTCTTGCTTGGAAATTATATCTTTTTCCTGATTTCACCTTTGTGGTTTTTATGGTATCCTAGTAAGTTTGTCACCCTCGGGAATTTTTTTTCTACTGGGGGGTTTCCTTGAAGGGTCATCATACCGTTCCCACTCATACTTACCACTTTCCAGACTTCTTCCCTTTCTCTTCCTCATATTTTGGTTTTTTTGGTTCATTGACTCTAAGATGGATTTGTACCTCATTTCATGGGAATAAGGGGATGAAGGCCCAAAGGTGTTGCAACTAACACTGTAAAAATAAAAATCCATAGTCCATCCTTCTAGATTCTCACCCTAACTTCTTGAGAGCCATGAAACACTTTTCTAAAAAAAATACAGGACTTAAAAAATAAAAAAAGTGCCTCACTTGAAGGGGGAGTGCATTGCATTGTTCTTTTATTTCTAGTGCACATAGCACCCAATGCGAGATAACTTCAAGTGGAATTTTGGTGCTCCTTTATTTCCATTGCACATAGAAATAAATGTTAGGATTTAAAAAAAAAAATAGGCATATAAAGGGCTTGGAAAAATGTTGCATTGCAAAAGAAGGGATGCGTCACACCCTCAACAAGGGCACCCATAAATGAGACAATATAAGATCTTGATATATCAAGAACCCCATGGCCACGATTATTTACCCAATGCACCTCATACTCATTACATGATGCAGAGAGGGTATTATTGGAGAACATGCCTTGACTTGGGTATTTTCATACCCAATAGGTCACCATGACATCCCTCCCATACCCAAATTTGGCAAAGTTTATAAGGTCTTTCAAAATTTGTTTAATTTAAAATGGGGGGATTTAATGCACTTGTTTGGGTGGTTATTTTATTAAATATGGCTTACTTGGCATGATTCATATGACTTGTGGATCCTTGGAGGGCATACTTGTTTTTATTTGCAAGACTTTTCCAAGTGAAGGATGATGAACCACACATTACGTCACCTTTCTAAACTTGAAAGTGACCTTTGGAGTCCTATGACATTACCCTTTATCCCTTGAGGCTAGCGTTTGATGAATGATATGGTTATAGGGGTGGTTCGATAGGAGGAGACACATGGCATGTCACTTTTACACATGATATCATGATACATGGCCTTTGGAGGCCCAATGATCTCCTCTTGAGGCTTTATGTCTCACTTTTCATCCCTACATCAACCTTTTAGGGAATAACGTCACCCTTCTAGGTTTTACTTCATGTATATTTCACATTTGGCATATTGTAGAGGAAAATGAAGGGGTTGGCCCTCTTCTAACTTGTTGTTGAAAATTTTATGTGGACAAATTGGTTAAGATGACCTCATATAAATAGAGGACCTTCTAATTTCATTTTATTAGGATCATCATTACTCACCATTTGTCAGAGACAAGTCTGGAATTTTTTCCCTCTCTTGCGCTATCTAGCTCTTCTACTTATGCAACTTTCTTGCAGGATCAATTTGTGGATTCTTTTGCTGATTTTTCGATGGAATTTTATTAATTAGGGTTTTATATCATGCTATCTTGGTGAATTAAGAGAAATTTATGCAATTTTATATTTTTCTTATTAATTTTCCATGGTAATTTTTTTTTTCATGCTAGACATCTTTCTTGGTGAAACCCTAAGAGAGGAGCATATGTGCTTCCACCTCTCACAAGGTTAATTTTGCCCAAATTCTGTAAAGGAATCCTTGCTATGGTTAGACTCCTAAATCCCTAAAGTGCTAGCATTTTAGTATTTTATCCCTAGACATTTGATTTTAATTTTGTTGAAGCACCGAGAAGGGAGAAAAGTTTGCTAGATAAAAAAAATGCTTTCACTCTAGCAATCCTTCTCTTTAAGGTTTAAACCCTAAGTCCCTAATGTTTTATATTCTTATATTTTAAACCCCACCTCTTGTTTTATGCTTGTTAAATCGTCAAGAATTTTGTATTTGTTGTTGTAAAGAGTACATAGTCCTCAAAGGAATTGATTTTACAGGTCTCTTATGGTGAAACTGATTGACAAACACTCTCTTTCAAATATCTCAAGATCTATACTAACTTTACTAACACTAACACTCATTAACTTTCTAGTAATCTTTCTTCCATTGAAAATTTTCGCTAACGCCATTTGAGTACACCTTTATTTGTTTCATACACTCTTCTAAAGGTTGTTTAACTTGCTCAAAAATTATTTTAAGCAATTGGATAATGTTCTATGTGTTGCATGCTTAATTTGTTTGGTCAATTGTTGAAATTTTAACCTTTTTTATTGCTAATGTTACAAATTTATATTGGTGTTATAATACTGGTGTATTGCTGCAAACTTGTACCAACCATTACAATTTTTATTGTCTAGTGTCATGAAGGGATATTTATTGCATGTTTGATCTTGGAAATCATTAAATATATGCTATAAAGTGTTCTTGTTCTATGAAAGTACTAAAAAATATTCATTCATCCACTACCTTGACCTAGACTAATCTTTAGGTGAACAAGAGAGCAGGTGGTAGACTTGACTACATTAGTTACTACTTTGATCCGTTGAGGTCACCGAAGAATCTTCCTTTGTGGTAGACCTCTTCCATCACTAAAACATCAAAATTTCTTACTAAGGTGAAAGTTGTAAGATCTTCTATAGTTATGCAATATTTAGGGGCTTTTCATTGGTATTTGCACCAATACAAATCCTATGATAACATTTTGACATTATTGTTGGGAGGTGTTAGCATCGGAAGTCACTCCTGGATTGCTTGCAGGAGCAGAGCCCAACGCCCAACAGTTTTATGTCACGATTCGTTTAATGGGGTGATCGAATGGATAAGGACTCAAGACAATATAGATTTAACTCAGGAAACCAGGCCTGGTATGTAGAAAGAAAGGGAGGTCTTGATCCAAATTCTGTCAGTAAATGATTAAAGGGTGGTAGAGGGAAGACTTGTGAGAAGGGCGAGCAAGACTGCCTCGGGCGACAGGCCTTCGGAAGCTTGATGATGAAAAACTCGGAAGCCAAGGTCCTCTTGGTCCAGAGCCTCAAGGAGCTGAAGGGTGACTCGACTGGATCCTCCAATTCCGAGTCGTTTAGTGCTAAAAAAATCACAGGAACCGATTAGAAACAATGCAACTGTTACAGTGATCCAACCTACATCATCCTATAATAGCTACAACTCGACTGGATCCTCCAATTCCGAGCTGTTCTAACACAATAAACAAAGAGATGGAAAAGAGGCTGACATCCATAAAGTAATAAGTCTCCAATGCCTTATACATTAACCAGAGCGACCAACGCTTCATCAAAACTTTACAATCGGGAGCTTTTCTCAACCATCGATACTTTACAAAATACAAAGACTAAGTTTATATACTCAGAGAAATTTGCCTAACAGAGGCATGCCCAGTCACCCAAGTCTTGGTGTCCCTTCAGTCAAACTCATACTGATATCCTTCTTCAAACGCCACTTTAACTGTGCATGGCTCCTGTAAGGGGAGTAGTTGAACCATTAAAAATTGAGCTAGTGTGTGCAGACCTCCTCCGACTGGTTGAGAACTTAGCATGACTTCTCTGGAAAAACGGGTACATAGGATCCCCTCGAGCAGACCGCTTGCCAGACCCTCCATACCTCATACTTAATGAATGAGGAGAGGTTTCAACCACCCCTTCTTGCCTTCATTTAATCCAAGCACAGACCAGGATCGAGGTTAGGCCCGATGGCAACTGGAGGTCATGGCAGGCCTCTCTATGACTGAAACTCGACGCCTTTGGCCCCTTTTGTGTAGCTCTTTCTTTCCCCAGTGACCACAGGCTATGACCCTATGTTTATTCTCAAAGGTGCTTTCGACGTTCGCGAATAGGAAGGGGTTGATCCTTTCTTCTTGAAATTATGATGAGCAAAACACCGAGATGGCTTAATCTTGCGCCACGCGTCCCTCTAGATCTGACGGTTCTGAAATCTCCTGACGATGCTGTACCTTGAGCCTTGGAATCGGGATGGGAAAACGACAAGGAACCTAATCGCACGAGGTGTCTCCTGCAGCTGAGATTGCCTCGTAATACTGCGGGACCGACTTTGGGCACCTTTGGTGCTTTCGGGGTTCGGGGTTTCGAGACATAGGACAACAAGGAACCTTCACCCTTCAAATCCCCGAATGCCGAAATGCTGACGCGACTAGATCTTGCACCATGCATCTTCTAGATGGATGGCTGCTATCTTTTCCTGCACATAATATGGGCGCTATCCATTGTGCTAGCCTCGGTGCAACTTCGTTAACCGCGATTTCCCGCCGACCATCGATCTGATTTTATAGATGAATCCAGGCCGTTGACAACGTAATTTCGCCCAGTCACTTGATTTTAGCTTGAAATGGGGCTTTACGTGCTATGCTTGGGCGTTCTTCATGCAACCTGCAGCTTTGGATGCTCTCAGGCCCAAGACAAGAATTGTCGCTAACAGGAGGATTGAGTCATTCTCCTCAATGACATATCTTTTGGTGAACTTTCCACAAAGCCCTTATCTCTCAAAGATTACCTGAAAACACCAATGATGTTGATTCCCTCACCTTCCTTTAATGATCTATGGTTGATCATCCAACTACTCCACAATGTTTGAGTAGGTACACTAACCCTCATAAGACCTATAAGACAAGAATTCCCCACAACTCACCTGTAGTGAAATCCTTGTTTGGTGGAAACCTTCCTTTGCCTAAAATCACTCAAAATAAATGGGCATCTGATATCTTCAAGCCCTTGGATATGTCTGTTATCCTGGGATACCCTAAACAAATTCCTATAATATACGAGAAATAGTTTCCTAAGTTTCCTAGTAATGATCTGACCACCATTGAAGAACATATGAGTAAAGTTTGGGCCTTTTTTCAACTTTATCATATGAGTGATGATGGAGAACATTAAGTAATGAAAATTTTCTCGTACACTCTTACTGATGTCTCTAGGATATGGTATGATAGTCTCTCTGATAAGAGAATAAAGACTATGGATCAACTTGAGGAAACATTTCTCAATATATGGAGCACTAAAGAGGATCCAAACATGTTGTTGACTCAACTTATCGTAGTCAAGAATTCCGAAAATCAAATTGTTAGATAATTTAATTCCAAGTTTGAGAACTTTCTTCAACAATTCCCTAAAATTCACCACCCTGATGGAGATTATCTTCTCTTTCTCTACATCAAATATTTCCAGGTACATTTTGGATACTTGCTCAAATACAAGGGTCCAAAGACAAACCATGAAGACAAATAAATGGCTACAAAAATTGAGGCTAATTTTTCATGATGCAGGGTTGATCCTTTCTATGCCCCCAGATCCAAGACCGATACTAAACCAAATATAGTACACAACGTTAAACCCATTCAAGACACTAGTGCTTCATGGGCATGACTAGAACATGACTTAAATGACCTCACCAAAATTCAAAAAATTATGATGAATATAATTTCTAATTTATAAAGGAAACAACAACAAATTCCCAAGCCTCCTTTTAGGGTACATCCCCTAAATCCTCGCCAATAATGGAGAGCTAGGCCTTCAAATGAACAAAGGGTTCCAAATACTCTAGATCCTCCAAAGGTTATAAGTCAAGAGGAGATTCCTTGGTGCTTGAATTTTTGAGACTCACATTGGAAATATGAATTCCCAAGGAATAATAGGGAACCTAATCAAGTTAATTCCTTGGATTGCACAAACCATATCTTCACGATATATCCTCAAGTGTGTCTCAATATCAAACCTGAACAACTTGAGAAAAGAAAAAGAGAAGTTGCTAGGAGGGCTATGATGCAATCTATAAACAATGTAGATGAAGAGTCAAGCGAGAGAGTTAGAAATAAGGAATTACATGTGTACACAAGATGAAGAAATGCCCCACAAGATCCTGCTAGTGACCCTAAGCTTCCTCAACAAGGAATTCCTACTCCACCAGAAAGTAGACCTACTCCTAGTCCCACTTTTCCAAATACCAATGACTTAGTATTAAATATTGACGTAGACATTGTCTTGGAAAAGATCAACGTACATGTACCTCTGAAAGAGATCAATAATATTCCCTCGATGAAAAAGAAGGTTGAAAAACTATTCAAGGTACAAGGTGAACCTATGGACCCTCCTATAATGTTGCAAGCTAATTATTTTAGACTGCAATATGGTGAGCACCCATGAATGTTCATGTCATTGCATGTAAACAATTGTATGCTTGACTTAGGTGTGGGTGAAAATATCATGTTCTTAAAGGTTATGAGGAAGTTAGATTTTGAGATCAAAAAACCTTACAAGAATGTATGTTGGATTGAATCTAGGGACATTCCCACTCATGGTGTAACAGATAATATTAAGGTATTCCTTACTCGATATCTCGAGATATTTCTCTTGATGTACATTGTAGTTGTAGATATGTCCCCGATGTATGGGGAATGCTCTTGTCTAGCATGCTTGTTGCAATGTTGGGTGTCACATTGCAAATGGATTTGACTGATGTGGAGATACCTATGGATTATGGTACTTATTCCCACTTGCCCAACATGAGCATGGAAAAGAATCATGTTGAGGAGATTGACCTTGACTTTGAGATGAAGGACCCCCCTGAAGTAGTCAAGGAATCCCTTACATATTTTTTTCGAGAAGACCTTCCTTTCTCCCAAGAAGAATATTTTTATGTATGAGATTGGCCTAAGAAGGAAGATTACCAACAACAACTAGAAAAGTATAAACATAAGGAAATTGCCTCTGTTAAAATATTGAAGAAAGATGATAAGAACTTGTTTATTAAACCAATCCAAGATGATGTTGTTAAAAAAATATCCCACCCCACTCACTAAAGAAAATACACAAGGGTAATACAAGAGGAATTTGTGCTTAAGAGGGGAGATTACAAACAAGGATAAATTGTTTTAGAGTGGAATACAAGAAAGGGCCAACCAAGCACACGAGAGGAGTTTCAGAATTTCTAGTTAGGTCCCTACAAGATTGTGAAAAAGCCTCTCAATGATCCCAACTACTTATCCATATTACTGGGGAGGAGACTTCCACTACTAGTTAGTAGGACCCCTCTCAAGCCCCAACATGGGGAAGAGACTTGACTTCTTGAACTAACATAGTTAAGGTAGGCATATGCATTTGCATTTGCATCTCATTTTTATATATGTAATTGCATATTGCATACCATGCTAGTGTAGTTGCATTTTCTTGCATTTTCATATATACATGTTGCATTCTCATTCTAATGTATATTAAGAGTTTGCATTTTTTATTGATATTTATTTTCATATCATAGTTAATAAAACATTTATTTTCAGTATGGTTTTGGATTATCACTGACAAGTGGTGGATAACTCCCACCGCTAGATACTTCTAAAGTGTTTTGTTGGTTTAAGTGGGTGCGATATTGCATGTCTTAGACAACCAAATATGTTGAGGTTCTCATGTGCTCTATGGTTATAACATGTCCCCATGTTGGAGCCATATTTTACCCCACATGCCTAGGGGTAACTATGAAGATGATTTCTCGAGGCCTGCCGGTCCACATTAAGTAGATAGAGCCCCTTCTTTTCATCATTACATCACCACTCATTGTCGAAATAAGAGAAGTGTCCACTACACCAGTTTGACCCCCATAAGAGAACAAGTCTCTCTTCATGAGGTAACAAATCCAGTCTCATGGTAAGTGTCACTTGAACATTTGAGGCATTTTAACATGTGTAAAGAGTCCTTTCTTGATTATGGAACGCTTTCTTGGAAATTATATATTTTTCCTAATTTCACCTTGGTGGCTGTCATGGTATCCTAGCAAGTTGGTCACGCTCGAGAAAATGGTTACTACTGGGGGGTTTCCTTGAAGGGCCATTGTACCATTCCCACTAATACTTATCACTGTTGATGTCGAAACTAGAGAATTTTGAAACCAACATCTCAAACTCTTGTGAGAATAAGTGAGAAGCAACATGATTATTACACTATGTTTAAAGCCCCCATAAATAAATTACATTAGATCCTATAACTAAGAATCCAAGCACGAATCTTTATTGAAATGATTTTGCAATATTTGTTTTTTTTTGTATTTTGCAACTTATATTATTTTGTATTTTGGTTTTGTAAGTGAAATGTACATAAAACAAGGTTAATATAAAATTAATAAAAACTAAAAAAAGTTAAACTAACTAAACTAAAAAATTGTTTAGTATTTACAAGAAAACCTAAAATTAAAAGAATTGAAATCTTTATTACATAATTAAATTTTATATATTTATTGGTTTTATGATTTTTATATAAAATATAAAAATAAAGTTAAAGATAAGTTAGTGTGAAAATGGGAAGAGAGAAACTCTAAAGATTGATTAGTATTTACAATAACCTAATAAAGTGAAATAATTTTTTTTGTTTTATTTTAAATATTGTTATTAACAAAAATATAAACTAGATATTTGTAGAGAGAAACTCTAAAGATTGATTAGTATTTGTATTAACCTAACAAAGTGAAATACAAATTTTTGTTTTATTTTAAAAATTATTATTAATAAAAATATAAACTAGGAAAAAAAAGAAAATATTGTATTTTGTTTTCTTTGTAACTCGTAAAGAGTTTATCAAAGGCTAAAATAAGTAAACTAAATAAAAATAAAAGTATATTCAAATGTTTAAAGAAAACAAATATATTAGTATTGTTTGATATTTTTGTGTTTTTCTTACAAGTGTTACGAATAATTAAAAGAAAATTAAACTCATAAAAAGAGATAAAGAGAATATATACATAAATTATAAAAATAAAATAAAAATTAAATTAATAAAAAGAGAGAAATAAAAAAAATTAATATATATATATATATATATATATATATATATATATAT
>ML796070.1:419805-444087 GCA_009831015.1 Picea engelmannii
AGGTGAGGAGGTTAGGATGATCCCACTAAATCATGAAAGCGAGTAAGATCCAAACCGTTCGGATGCCACCTCACCCAAGAAGCTTCTCCTTCTAGAAAATTCGAAAAACCGTACGTTTTTCCCACGTGCTGGAATGTCCGCACTCTAGCTATATAGCAACCTGCGGAAAGTTCGCACCCTGGCTATATAGCAACCTACGGGAATTTGTCATTCCCGCATCCTGCCTATATAGCAACCTGTGGAAATTTATCTTTACAAGGTTTTTACATAGGAAAATGCAACTTCTTTTCTCAGGAAAAGTTCTTCTTCCTTCTCTCTTCAAGAACTCAGGCCACTGTGACCCCTCTAAAGGCAATAGATAGGTTTACATCATTAACGATCATAGAGATGACGAAAATAATGTGTAACACCCTTGATTTGATAAGAGTGATCATCTCCAAGATAAATATGGGAACCATTATGTTTTTCTTTAAAGTTTATATACCCATTCTTGTTACATTTCATGTGAATTGAGGCTCCAAAATCAACAGACCATGCATCAACATCATCAATTTCTGGAGACAGTGAAAAATTATACACAAACAATTTTAGATCTTTTGAATCAATATTCGGGTTTTCTTTTGCAAAGTGTCCTGAATGTTTTCTATTTTTATGCCTAGCTTCATCATCATTTTTCTTCTTATAACATTCTTTGGAAATATGTCGAGTCCTACCACAATAGAAGCATTTAGGTTCATTTCTATTCGATGGCATACCTTGATTTGGCTTTGGAAATGACTTCCTCTGAAATGAACTTCCTCCTCTGCCTCCTTCTCGCGGTTTCCCTTTAGGGAATCTCTTCTTTGTCCATAGTGATAAGACTGAATTTTGAGGCTTCAAATTCGCATGCCTCTCTTCCTCTTGCAACAATATATGTGTCAGTTACTCAAAAGTAGGAGCTTTCTCCCTCGCTGCAAGGCACGTTATAAACATTTGATAGTCCTCTAGCATTCCATTTAGGGAAATTGTGACACGATCAATGCTTGACACATTTTCTCCTATATCTCCCAATTTCTCTTTCATGTCTTTAATTCGCCCAAGAAAAGTACTAACAGACTCATTTATATCCATTTTAATACTTAGCAATTTACTCTTTAGGAGAAAAGTGTGATTTTTATTATTAGTCTGATACAAATCTTTAAGTACTTTCGAGGTTTCACTAGAAGTCTTAGCATCTCTAATGTGCAGAATTATGCTATCTTTAATAGACATTCTCAAAAATACCTTGGATTTTTTCTCTCCCTTATCCCAATCTAGGATTGTTTCCATTGTTGCACCTGCAGTCACATCGGGTCATGCTTAATCTCCTTTCACAATCATCCATACGCCATAACCTTCCATCAAAGTTTGTATTTTGAATTTCCAATTGATCAAATTCAATCCATCTAACTTGTTGGCTTCATTGAGGTATGTTTCTTCCAGTGGATTTGCCATCCTTGCAAACTCCTTCACGTAACAAACTCACAATAAGATACCTCAGAACAACAATGAAAATTATATCTCAGAAAATGATCTTCTCTTTATTTCTTATCGCTTGATATCTATGATAAAAATCAAATCTCTTTGCCCTCTTCGAATCCATAAGGGCATGAATGATAAATAGGTTATTTTCCTCTTCCTCTTAGTTTTGGTTCTGGTCCTCTTCCTCTTGGTTTTGGTATTTGATCGGAGATAGGATTTCAATCAATACAAAAAAAAGAGAAATATTTGTTAGTTATAACTGTAACCTCAACAGTATGTGACTGTACATTCCCAGTTGTTCCTACCAGCTGTACGAGTCTGTTAGGATTTCTTGTTTTATTTATTGATCTTCTTGATTTGTTGAAGATTATTTAGCTTAGCTATTTTCCCTTAATGAAATTCGCTCTTCTCATTCTTGTTTCCAATTTCGTCTTCTCTGTATTATCTTATTTGCTTCTCATTTCTTCATGGTATCAAAGCTTAGGACGTAAGCCTCTTCACAGTGCCTGGAGAGTAGCCCGATCCTAAGAAGAAGAGAAAAAAGCTTACATTCTCTCGTAGACAAGAGCACGAGATGCCAGATTCTTCACAGATCTTGGAGAGCAGTCTGCAGTCCACTAAAGGAGTGCTGGAAAAAACAGTATGCTCAAAAGATCGTTGGAGACAACAAGCGCAAGGAAGAAAATTTGAAGAAGGATGAAACACTTAAAGATTCATTCGTGAAATTATTTCTTTAGAAGGAAGTTTGCAGAAGCAACAAAGGAGAAGATACAACAGCCATAATATCGGTCGCGGGAACAAATCTGAGCCATTAATCAAGCTCAGAAAGGATGAGGAGCATGCAGAAGAGGCAATTTTTTTCTAGCCATTAGATTTGGGCGAGATAAAGATAAGCCGTCAGATCAAGCAAATATTAAGTCGTGATCGTCATATCTCATTGAATGGAGATCGACGGTGGGGATATATTGCGAAAATAGAAATGGAAATTAAAGCATGAGAAAGTTGTCACTTCACAATCCCTCAGGATCGTTGATCTTTCTAGATCAATAGATCAACGGTGGATATCCATCCCACTACGAACGAACATGTTTGCATTGTGGAGATCGGGAAGTAAATTAAAGAGTGACCAAGTTGAGACTCCGAAATCCCTCAATATCATTGATCTTGCTAGATCAAAATATCAACGGTGGATATCGATCCCACTATGAAAGAGAATATTCACATTGCAGATATCGGGAAGGAAATTAAATCGTGAGAAAGTTGAGTTTTCGCAATCACTCGTGGTCGTTGATCCTCAAGATAAGCGCCTAAAGGTTAAGACGAGGTCACAACTCTCGGTCACATCTAGAGAAGACAAAGAAAACTTCATGTAATTCCTGTCCTTCGATCCAGGCAGGGGACATGTATCAGACAATCCCCGTATTTGAGGATCTCGTACTATGGGAGGAAGCAAGCAGTGATGAGTAAAGAACTCTCGAATGCCTAAAGCTAGGAAGTTCATCAAGATCGTCCATCGATGAATACACATGGATGAAATAGCTTCCACTTCGCTAGTTCAAGGCTCAGAGAAAACATAGTGCAGTGCTACCAAAACTTCTGAGGCCCCGAAGGCCGAAGTAAATCTCAGTCATCCAAATCAAGAGGACACATGGAGGATCATCTCTCACTTCGCACTTTGGATATTCGACACTCTGAAGGATTGCATGTATTAGGAGATGGAAAGTCCCGAAGGATGGAGTTTCGAAGTAGATCTTGGTTGTTCATTTGTAGAGACCTAAGGATTGTTGTATCTACATCTCTAGGGATAGTTCACCACCTTGGCACTTCATGAGTATTGTGATTGTGAGCGGTGAAAGATCCCTGAAGCTTGAACTCCTGAAGAAATTTTGAGTTGTAGATCTCGACGGGTAATTGAGACAGTCAATCTCTTCCCTTGTTTAGAGGTTCATGAGTTCAGAGGATTGTGAGGTAAGAAAGGAATATAGCCCGGAGCCTTGAAGACCCAAAGTCATGAATACCCTAAGTAATTGAGGATCGTTGATATGAAATAAATGAGGATCGTTGATCTTTGAAACAATTTGTTTATTCAAGGCCCAAAGCGCCTAGTTTTCTGCCCTCGGTCACATGAGAAGCCGAACTTCAAATTGTTTTTGGCTTTTGAGTGAACTCAGATAACTTGATTCCACCATTAAAGGGGATATAGTTGCTAAAGAAAAGAACTCAGAGATCTGACTCTGTGGATATCATGCTTGGATAGTCAGATCCAGCCAGATCGAAGCTAAAGAAGTGGTCTACCCTGTTTTTTTTGTACCGGAGTCACACACAAGATTTCGTCGACCTAGTTTTACGCACAAGAAACAAGTAAGCATGAAAATCTCAAACAAATATTTTTGTTCAATTTTTTTTTTCAAGATGACCACCTCTAGCAATTTAGGACCAACACAAGGACTGATTCTTCTTAGAAAGAACTATGAATTTTGGTCTATTAGAATGAGATCCTTCTTACAAGCACAAGAGTGTTGGGATGCAGTGAATCTTGGCCACGTAGAACTAGATCCAACAAACCTTTCTCCCATGATCAATCAATAGAGAATTGCTTAGGCAACACAGATGAACAAAGAGAATAAGACACAAGTTTGTATTCAAAAATCAGTGGATGACTCGATTTTCTCAAAAATCATAGGCGTTGTTACTTCAAAACAAGCTTGGAACATCCTTAAATCCACTTTCCAAGGAAATGCTAAGGTCAAAACAGTCAAGCTGCAGACCTTGAGGACGCATTTTGAGAATATAAAAATGACAAAGTCTGAAAACGTTGATCAATTTATGACCAGAGTCATGGGAATTGTAAACCAGATTATATTGAATGGTGAAGACATCCCTAATCAAACAATCGTTGAGAAATTCCTAAGAGTTCTTCCAAAGATATTCGAAATGGTTGTTACAACCATCCTTGAATCCAAGGATCTGTCAAATTTTTCAACAGATGAATTAATGGGCTCTCTATTTACACATGAGACTAGACTACATCTCGAAGATGAGTCAATAGCCAATGCCTTCAAGACTCAATTCTTCTTCAGCAGAGGGAGAGGTAGAGTCAGAGGCACAGGTCACCGAGGAAGAGCGAGAAGTCCAAGTAACAATCACTCAAGTAAAGGTTACAGACAACAGAACCATAATCATAATTTCCATCATGAAAGAGTCAGAGGGAGAAGATCAAATGACAAATGAAGCATACAATGTTATTACTGCAAAAAGTATGGGCACTATGGATCTGAATTCCTGAAGAAGAAAGCAAATCATCTCTCAAGTAGAGCACTTGTCTCACATCATGAAAGGGAAACCTTAGATGGTATGTTTCTATCATGCCACAAGACTGAATAATAACACAAAGATCTTTGGTTGTTGGACAGTGGATGCAACAATCACATAATAGGTAACAAAGATTTACTTTCATGCATTGACTCTTCTATTTCATCTGATATTACACTTGGAAATTATTCCTTAGTCAAAGTTAAAGAAAAAGGAATTGTACCTATTCTCACTAAACAAAATGTAAAGAAAGACATAAACAATGTCTATCATGTTCCAGATTTGAAACACAATCTGCTGAGTGTAGGAAAACTAATTGAATATGGCTATAAGGTACTTTTTGAGGGAGTATCATGCAGGATATATGAAAAAAAACCCAACACACAATTGATTTTTGAAATCCACATGACTAGGAATAAAATGTTTCCCCTAACCCTTAGAACTGCAAATTTGATCTAATCTTATGCACAAAGTGCATCCACTTCCAATGAAACTATGTTTTGACATGCAATATTTGTACATCTACCCTTTTAGAGTCTAAGCCTTCTACAAAAGAACTCCATGGTCAAAGGTTTACCTATCTTCAAAGAAAAAAATCTGCCATGTGAGTCTTGCATTCTTGGAAAACGTAAGAGAACTAGTTTTCCACAGTCCTCCACTCAAGCCCAACAACACTTAGAGTGGTTCACACTGACCTATGTGGACCAATGCAAACAATGTCAATAGGTGGTATCTTTTATTTCCTAGCATTTATTGATGATTTTAGTAGGAAAATATGGATCTATTTTCTCAGACACAAGTTTGAAACTTTTGCAAAATTCAAAGAGTTTAAAGCTCAAGCTAAAAAACAAAGTGGTAAATATGTGAACACTTTTAGGTCAGATGGAGGAGGAGAATACAGCTCTAAATAATTTGAAAATTTCTGCAAATCACAATGCATCTTCATGCAAACTACAGTCAGGTATACTCCACAACAAAATGGAGTGGCTGAAAGGAAAAACCAGACTATAATGAACATGATAAGAAGCCTTCTCAGAGAGAAATGTCTGTCAAATCTATTTTGGGATGAAGCAGTAGCATGCTCAGTTTATCTCCTAAATAGATCTCCAACCACTAGTCTCAATATGAAGGTCCATCAAGAAGCATGCAGTGGGACAAAGCTAAATGTTGCTCATTACAGGACATTTGGATGCATAACATTCGCTCACATACCTTCTGAATTGAGGAAGAAACTTGATGATAGAAGTGAGAAATGCATTTTTGTTGGCTACAATGAGACATCCAAAGCCTACAAAATCTACAATCTGATTTCAAAGAAACTAATTCTTAGTACAAATGTCAAATTTCTTGAAAATCAATTCTGTAGTGAGTTTGAAAATCGTCCTATGGACAGTCAAAATACATTGTTGCCACTTCCTGAAAACACAAAAAATTCAGGACAACAAACACATAAGCATGCTCTTCCAAGATTACAGGTACAAGGATAGCCTGGAAGTCCCCAGGACAACTCTACTTCAAGCATAAATTCATCCTCTCAACTTCAAAATCAGAGAACTCAAATCTTGAGAGAAATTCATCAGCAATTGGATGATATTGATTAGCACAATATTTTTTCATTAATGTCATGTCAACCTACATCTTTTAAAGAGGAAGCTAATGAGCCACATTGGGTTCAAGTCATGAACCAAGAGATTGACTCCATTGAGAAGAACGAGACATGGGATCTTGTTGATCTTCACAGATACAAGAAAAGTATTGGTGTCAAGTGGGTTTACAAAACTAAACTTAATGAAAATGGGGAGATTGAAAAACACAAGGCAAGACTTGTTGCCAAAAAATTCTCACAACAACCAGGCATTGATTATGCTAAAACTTTTTCTCCAGTAGCAAGGTTGGACATTGTAAGGACTCTCTTAGCCATAGCAGCTCAACACAAATGGAAAATATACCAGATGTATGTCAAGTCAACTTCCCTGAATGGTGTCTTAGAAGAAGAGGTCTATGTGGATCCACCTGGATTTGAAGTCAAAGAGCATCCAACCAAAGTGTATCGGTTAAAGAAAGCCTTGTATGGCTTAAAGCAAGCTCCAAGAGCTTGGTACAATAGAATTGACACTTACCTCATAAAGAGTGGTTTCAACAAAAGCCAAAATGAGCCAACTTTATACACCAAAGCGGATCAGCAAGGTGAAATCCTGATTGTATGTTTATATCTTGATGACATGATATATACTGGAAATCTTGAGTTAACCAGTTTTAAATATGCCAAACAATCTGTGTTTGATATTACATATCTTGGCATAGTGAAATATTTTTTGGGGATTGAGGTTGACCAATCAACCAAAGACATTTTTTCCTGTCAGCAAAAGTATGGAAAATACATCATCAAAAGATTTTGCGTGGAAGACTACAATCCAATAGAAACTCTTATACCCCTAGGCACAAAATTGAACAAGCAAGATGAAGGCCCTATAGTGGATTCTACCTTGTACAAAAGTTTAGTAGGCAGTTTGTTGTATCTTACAACAACTAGGCCCGATATTATGTATGCATCCAATTTTGTTTCTAGGTTCATGGAATCCCCCAAAGATTCTCATTATAAGATGGTGAAAATGATTCTGAGATATGTTGCAGAGACTCTCAATTTTGGCTTATGGTACACTCATTCTGAAAATAATCATCTCTCTGGTTACACAGATAGTGATTTTGCAGGAAGCCTAGATGAACGAAAAGTACCTGAGGACATGCTTTTCACATGGGCACGGACTTGATTTCTTGGGCATCAAAGAAACAACCCATTGTCTCAATATATTCTGTAGAGGCAGAGTATATCGTTGTTATTGTTACCTCAGCTTCATGTCAAATTGTGTGGTTGAGAAGACTATTGAATGATATGTCACCTACAGAAAAGGAGCCAACCCCTATCTTCTATGAAAACACTTTAACAATTGTTTTATCCAAAAACCATGTGTTTCACAAGAAAATAAAGCACATTGACACTGGCTTTCACTTCATATGCGAGCTAGTCAATAATGGTGACATCGCACTTCAATTTTGTGGCTCACGAGATCAACTTGCACATATTTTTACAAAGCCACTAGGAAAATCTGTTTTTGATTTTAAGAGACACCACTTGGGCATTATCAATGTTGATGTTTGTAACAGTTGATTTTAAGAGGGAGTGTTAATTATAACTGTAACCTCAACAGTATGTGACTGTACACTGTCAGTTGTTCCTGCCATCTAATCTGTTAGGATTTCTTGTTTTGTTTCTTGATCTTCTCGATTTGCTGAAGCTTATTTAGCTCAACTCTTTTCTCTTAATGAAATGCCCTCTGCTCATTCTTGTTTCCAATTTCGTCTTCTCTGTATTATCTTCTTTGCTTCTCATTTTGTCAATATAGAGGCACGGGGACGTAATACAACTATTGACCAGACCTGATCTTCAGTTATGTGGTGGAACGCAAGGGAACTAGCTAAGCCTGTTGATGCTTCATATGAACATTTGTGATACTCAAGAGATTACTTGTCTTTCTCTCAGTGAGTGGGCAATGCAGCAGTCGTCTTAGAAGACACGCAGAAGTGAATGTACTTACAGTGCTTTCACAGCACTCTCAAGAAGGCATGGCCGGGAGGCAATCTCTCCTCAAAATATAGCAGCAATTTTTGGTAAAGACTGCGCACAAGTCGAGGTCGCTATAATGCCAAAAGACTGCGCGCAAGTCAGCGCTCCAGCAGTGTACATGATAATTAATGATAATGACATCAAAATACAAGTCTTTCTTCTCTTAAGAGAAGAACCAATCTTAAAATAACGCCTCAAAAATGAACAACTCAGTCAAATGAACAAATACTGAAGTCGATCAATAGTAAAAGTATCCGCTTGCATTGCTCCACAATCAAACAAAGCCTTGCGAAGTTAGATGATCTTATTTCACTTGTGAAGATAAAGTCTGGTGGTTATCGCTCAAGTGGACTAGTATTTTTCGTAATTGATTTGCAAAAACCTATCTCAAATAAATGGTTTGCCTCATAAAAAAACATGTCTACTTCAACGAGATGATGCATAAGATAGCCAGGAGTTGCGATATGGATTTTTCGTTGGTATTTAAAAATTTGCCAATGATATCATCCAGATGATGGATCCGTCGACAATTTGCTGAAATATACATCCAGAGGAGAAGTGTCTATGTTTCCATTAACAGGAGTTCATTGACAATGTCTTCCATGGCTGTGTCAACATGTTTAGGGTTGTCACTAAAATTGACATGTTTGTCATTTGAAGGTAACATGTTAAACGCATTATTCATTTTGAATATTTGAATTAGATACAAGAAAAGGCCCTACATTCGTGAATTGTCCATGATGTGGATATTAATGTTATTTCCTTATGAGTGGACAATATATATGTTATGAAAGTATTCATGTGTCTGTATTGTTGATTAGAACTCTTCCAATAAAAAAAATGGAGCCAAAGGAATATGAGTTCAACAAGCGAATTCCTCATAGATAAAGCATTCTTAGTGGAACTTTGGGAAGACCCCTTTTCTCACTTTTAAAAATTTGAGCTTTTTGGGTATTAATATTTAATGTTGGCAATTGCCCATGACTGAAAGAGAAGTAACCATAATATTATGGTGAGATATAATAATATGACTTAGCATGACATCGAAATAACATATCAAGCAAAAAGATAGGCATGAAACATGGTTTGAAATATGAATACTAAGCTCAAAATATGACAATGCGAGAAGTGAGAGAATGACATATATTATGGGATAGCATGATAATTTATCCAAGTATTGTGTTAAACAACTTTAAAATGTGCAAAAGTAGTTTGGTGAGGGTGTGCAAGGCAAGTAGTTTCAAACGATGGGGAATCCGGACAATGCTTTGTCAGCTATGTATTAGTGACAAAATGATTGTCAACAATCACTTTTCACACTTTTTTCCTTCAATTTTTTTAACTTTTGAGTTTTTTGGTTCATTGACCCCAAAAGGAATTTGTACGTCATTTCATGGGAAAAATGGGCTAAAGGCTGAGAGGTGTTGCAACTAGCACTATAAAAATCAAAAGACATAGTCCATCCTTATTAATGCTCGCCCTAAGGTCCTTAGAGCCATGAAAAGCTTCTCTTCAAAAAATAAAGGACTTTCAATAGAATAAAATAAAATAAACAAAGAAGTGTTCGGCTTGAAGGGGAAGTACATTGTAGTGTTCTTTTATTTGTAGTGCACATGAATGTGCTCTAACTTCAAGTGGAATTGCGGTGCTCCTTTATTTCCATTGCACATAGCATTCAATGTTAAGATTTAAAAAAAAACAAGAGGTATATAAACTACTTAGAAAAATGTTGCATTGAAAAAGAAGGGATGCAACACACCCTCAACAAAGGAACCCATAGATGAGACAATATGAGCCCTTGATATGTCAAGAACCCCATGCCCGACAATATCTCCCCAATCCACCTCATACTCATTACATGATATAAAGAGGGTCTTCTTGGGAAACATGCCTTGAGTTTGATATTGGCCTATCCGATAGGGCACAATGACACCCCTCCCATATCCAAATTTGACAAAGTTTATAAGGTCTTTGAGCATTTTTTTTATTTGAAAGGGGGATTTTAATGCACTTGTTTGGGTGGTTATTTTATTAAACATGGCTTACTTGACATGATTGATATGACTTGTAGACCCTTGGAGGGTGTACTTGTTTGTCTTTGTAGGACCTTTCCCTTGAATGATATGAACCACACATGACTTCACATTTCTATACTTGGACATGGCCTTTGGAGGCCTAGGACATCATGCTTTAACTCTTAACATCATTTTGGAGGCTAGGGTATGATAGATGGCATGGTTCTAGAGATGTTTTGATAGGAGGAGACACAGGGCATGGAACTTTTTCACATGAGAGCATGACACATGGCCTTTGGATTATCCTCTTCAGTGTTGGCATCTCACTTTTCATCCCTACATAACTCTTATAGGGCATGACATCACCCTTATGGGGTTTTATTTCATGTATATTTCATTTTTGGTATATTGTAGAGGCAAATGAAGGGGTAGACCCTCTTCGAATTTGTTGTTAACAATTTTATGTGGACAAATTGGTTAAGAAGGCCTCATATAAATAGAGGACCTTCTTATTTCATTTCATCATGATCATCATTAATCACCATTTGTCAGAGACAAGTCTTGAATTTTCTTCTTCTATTGGGCTATCTAGCACTTCTATTTATGAGACTTAGTTGGAGGATAAATTTATGGATGTTTTTGTTGATTTTTTGATGGAATTTTTGCAATTAGGGTTTTATCTCATGTTGTCTTGGTGAATTAAGTGAAATTTATGCAATTTTATATTTTTGCTACCAATGTTTCATGGTAATTTCCATTTTTCATGCTAGACGTCTTGCTTGGTGAAACCCTAAGAGACGAGCATAAGTGCTTCCTCCTCTCACAAGGTTAATTTTGTCCAAATTTTGTGAAGGAATTCTTTCTAGGATTAGACTCCTAAATCCCTATAGTGCTACCACTTTTGGATTTTATCCCTATAAATTTGATTTTAATTTTGTTGAAGCATCAAGAAAGGAGAAAAGGTTGATAGATACCAAAAGTTCTTGAACTCTAGTAATCCTTCCCTTTCAAGTCAAAACCTTAAGGCCTTAATGTGCTAACACCTTAGAGTCTAAATCCCACCTCTTGGATTCTACATGTTAAATCTTCAAGCATTTTTTCATTTGTTGTTGTAAAGACTCCATATCTCTCAAAGGAACTGATTTTACAGTTCTCTTGTGGTGAAATTGATCAACAAACACTCACTTTCAAATCTCTCAATCTCTCTACTAACATTGCTAACACTAACACTCATTAACTTGCTAACAATCTTGCTTCTATTGCAAAAGTATTCTACAACCGTCTGAATGCACCTTATTTGTTGCATACACTCTTGTAAAGGTGGTTTAACTTGATCAAAATTTATCTTAAGCAATTCGATAATGTTCTATGTGATGAACTATTAATTTTCTTGGTCAACTGTTGAAATTCTAATCTCTTTTTATTACTGATGTTACAAATTTATATTGTTGTTATAAGACTAGTGTACTAATGAAAATTTATACAAAGGATTGAAATTTTCATTGTCTAGTGTCTTCATGGGATATTTATTACATGTTTCAGATTGGAAATCATTACATATAAGCTATAAAGTGTTGTTGTTTCGAGTAGGTACTCAAACATATTCATTCTTGTACTACCTTGACTTAGACTAGTCTTTAGGTGATCAAGAGAGGGGTAGGTAGGATTGGATACTTTACTTGCTACTTTGATCTCTTGAGGTCGCCAGGGAAGCCTCCCTTGTGGTGGACCTCTTCCTTCATTAAAATGTGGGAAGTTATTACTAAGGTTATAGTAGTAGAATATTTTGTAGTTACACAATATTTAGGGACTTGTGGATGGGGTTTGCAAAAGTAGAAATCCTACGATAACAAAACCAAAATGAAGAGTGATGAAATTAGGGCTTCCAATATTGAAGGTAACTATGAAACCCCTTTTTTAATTTTTGAAATGCGCTTAAAATTGTTTGAATCAAATAGGAGAATGGTCAATATGTTTAATAGAATGAAGTCATATACCTAAAATTTCTCCTATGTATATTTCTATGTGATCTATAGTACTACCCCTCAAACTTGTATCTTAAAAAAAAACCACCCACTCGAAAATATTTTCTGTAAATATCTCTTCCATAAATATCATTTCTAAAATTTGGCAAACAAATAAAAAAATGAACACGGTTTTCCTTTATAAACACAAAAACTCAAATGCTTACTCATTTGTTCATTGTGTATTTAGACTCATTGATGATACACATGCGTGTGTGTTTTTTTTCAAAAGGTACATTTTCAGTGAGCTATGTCATGAGTAGCACATTGGTGTGGTGTGTATAATGCATAGATTTATTTTTGTAATAAATTTCAAAGTATTGATAGTAAGAACGCGTTTTTTTTCTAACCTTTTTTAGTTGGTGCACTATACAGTTTAAAACAAATTGATGCAAATATAAATTAATAACATACTGGGGCTGTGTGTGAGTAATAATGCACCGTAAGACCATTAAATTTGCTCAATGCAAATTTAAAAATATGTATTTAAAGTTTGTGGAGGTTTTTCTTTGCAGAGAACATAACAAAGGTCAGTCTTCGATGCTTATCTCAATTAAATGCACTGGTGCATTTGGTTTATACATATGCACTGATGCATATTTATATGATAAAGCACACTGGTGGGGGAGAGAGACAAGGAGAGAGAAGGAAGGGGATACAATGAGTGAGAGAAGGAGGGTGATAGAAAGTGAGGGGGAGAGAGGGGTAGATGCATGAGAGAGAGGGGGGGTATAGGGAGAGAAGGGAAGGGAGGCAGAGATCCAGTAAGAGAAAGAGAAAGGTCAATAGTGATATGGACAGAGAGAGAGAGAGAGGGAGGTAGAGAAAGGTATAGAGAGAGTGGGGGGGAGAGGGGGAGATAGATAAAAAGAAGGGAAGGGAGGCAGGGTGGGGAGAGGAAGAGTCACATTTTTTATGTTAAGGGAGGATATTGTTAGGAATCAAGTAACTATTTCAAATTTTGTAAATGCATATTGAGATTTCTTGTATAGTTGGGTAGAAAAAAAAATGATATTGTGGAAAAACAGTAATGGTTTTTTAAGTGTGTTGTCAATTTATAAAAGTTAATTGAAGCTATTTTTGAATTTAGATTGTTCTATGCTTCCCAAGATGATGGTTTTCTCTCGAATGTATGAAAAAAATAATAATAATATCAATTGGTCAATTGTTCATATTCCAATGTCACCTCATTCTGTATCTTTGAAACTCCTTAAAGTTCTATCATGTCGATTGCAATAGGTCTAGATTTTATTGATAATTCATCTATTTCATTGAATTTATGTTCTGTATGGGGATGCAATTTAATAATTGTTCATTGAATTTTGCAGGATCAAGAGTTGGGATTGAGTTTAGATGGTCAACATATTCCCGTCGTAGAGAAATTCCGTAAGATCTTATTAGGAGAAAGCTACTGCAAGTAGATGTTTGATGAAAATATACAACTTATTTACCCTACCTATCCTAACATGTCATCTTACAACAACTAGCATAGGTCAATGGTATTACACTGTGAATTTGATATCTTTTATGTAGAAAACCCCGTAGGGCATAAGAAAAAGATGATTGAGTAATTGGGTTTTTGGATTTTGAATGGCAGTAATGTAAATGTATTTCTTAATTCAACATTTATTTTATAAATGGGTTGGTTTCATATTATTATTGGAAAAAATTTCCATGCTTATAATAAGTGTTTGGCATAATGTTTAAACATATTAAAAACATTGTGTTACTAATATTATCGATGTAATGTTAAATATTTTTACAATTAGGATTATGATGATGAGCAACCTATCCACCATCTACCATTGCACCCCATTATTATTTCAATTAGAAATTTTGATGTTAAATGAAAATATCTCGGAGATGTAGCATACCGAGAATGGTTGAAACAACCACCTATTCAATCCCCACTATGTCATGAGTCATGAATTCAAAACCTTGACAGTAACACTAGTTCTTCACATGTTAGGGATGAAGGAAATGATATAGAGTTTGGTATGGATGATTTCTTGTTAGATACCAAGGCCATGGAGGAATTTTCTTAAATTCATTTCAACAAAATGAACTACATGATGAAACTGATGTCATAGATACCTTCTATGAAATCCTGAAATATGCTTCCACCACCCCTCTATTTGGTGAAGTATAGGGGTATGCAAGGTCTACTCATCTATTGAAAACAATGTTATTTCACAACTTGAAAGAAATGTATGGTATGTCAGACACGTGTTACTCGACACCTTTGAGGTAACTAACCATTAACTACCCTAACTGTTTAGGGAATCTTGTCACACAATGAAGGAAGAAAAGGGTTGACTTTATTCATGCTTAATGACAGTGTAAATTTCTATTTCCAAATAATTTCACGCTACTCAAAGATAAGTTACTTCTGAGTGATAATCACTTACCTGGTAGTTGCACAGAGACAAAGAATATATTGAAAATGTTAGGTGTTGAGTACATATCATACCATCATGTATGAATGATAGTATTCTATACATACATGAATATGTGGAAAAAGACATATGTCCAGAATGTGGGAATAATAGGTACCATAAATTTAAAAACAAGGGTAAGGAATCCTCCTCATAATATATTGAGGCACATGCCTATAATTCCAAGGATTCAAATGATATTTCATTGCCAACAATTATCCATGTTGCAAGGGTGGAATGTATGATATAGAAGTGATCCATGAGTTATGAGAATCCCAACAGATTTGATAGCCATGAAGCATATAGAGGAAACATGGCCCAATAAATTCAAGGATGAAGTAAAAGTCCATTGATTGAACACAGCTATGGATGGATTTAAATTGTATTCCCTACAAAATACCAACTATTTTTCTTGGCCAGTGGTAGTGATCAATAAAATATCCCCTTATTGTTTTCCATGAAGATTGAACATCTTATATTGGATCTTATATTCCTGGGTAGAAGACAAGGGAAGAGAACAAATGTCTACCTCCAACCATTGATCGAGGAATTTAAGAAATTTTTGGAAGGGATAAATGTACATAATGTATCAAAATCCATCTGAATGGAGAGGTATTTTACATTGTATGGCATATGTGTGTACATCACTCATGATTATCTAGGAGTTTTCCATGGTAAGAATTTTCTCGATTTGTTTAACCAAAGAGAACCCAAAGTCCTAAAATAATGACAATGGGAGATTGGAATAGGGCATATGAGACAAACAATGATAAGGAAATGCCATAATGTTTTTATTCTGAAAATGGGTTACCTATGTTTGATGATCCTGAATTTTTTGACATCTATGTTGAGAAAATTCCCATTCGGATGAAAAGGAAATCTACATTTTATGAGATTCCATATTGGGAGCATCCTAAGGTTGGACAGTTACTAGATCCCATTCATATATTAAAAAATATTTCATCTTCTTTATGGAGGCACATATCATGGAATAAAAGTGACACATTCATTGTGAGGAGAGAACGTATTGCTTCGAATATTAAAATGAGACGTTGGCCAAGAAACGAAACTAAAGGAGAGGTTTCTCCCTCTTCATATTTTAGAGAAGTTGATGTCCCATTGATTTTGAGGAAAGATGATCTTTCTATGGAAAATGATGTTATATTTGGTGTGAAGTAACCTTCTTAATATGGGTCAACTCTACTACATTGCTTCATTGTAGACGGGAATTTGTTGTGGTTCAAATCACATGACCCTATGAACCTTATAAGGGTATGTATGTTATATACAATATTATTCTTCTATACTGATGTCAGTAAAATATGTTATGAACTCACAGTTTTATGGAAATTAATAATGTGTGTGTCTATTTTGTAGTTTCATTATCCTTTTCCCATGCATGGTTGTGTGTGTTGGATTACTGAGAGGGGGGGGTGAATCAGTAAAATAGAAATTTAATCCTTTTTTACCAAAATGCAAGTGTTATATCAATGTAGCATTATAATCCAATAGTTACAGAGTAAATAAAAAATGAACAAATGAGCAATCACAGACATACATAGTACACCAGTGCTTTTACATGGAAACCCAAAGCCGGAGAAAACCACGAAATGTTTTTTCTTATATGTATTGAAGAATTATATTCATTGGAAGCACCAAGTTCCATTTTTTTCCAACTGCAAATGGATGTAGGCTCCAACCCCCTAGTTTTTTAGGCTACTACCTGAGGGAAGCTCCAACTCCCCAATTCTCTGGCTACAACTAGAAGGAGGCTACAACCCCATGTGTTCTCCGGCTACAACGAGAAGGTGGCCTTAAACACATGCCCTTGCCTCATCCAATTGCCCTTAAATATAAATGACAAATGTAGAAAACCTGCCACTGTCAATGAATTGACCACTACTACTGTCAACCTCTCATTTTCAACATGTACTAATAACCTGTAACAACCTATACCAATCAACCTGCACCAAACAACTTGTACCAATAACTTGAACCAACATGTACCATGCATCAACCATGCATCAACTGCACATCAACTATGACTCATCAAGATGTACCGACATTATCAACTATACACCTCAGGTATGTGCCAACTCATAAACTACTTGTCTCAACCATGTACCCAACATGTACTACAACCATATACCAAAGACATACACCAATATAACCATAAAAAATTCATCACTCTATCCATAAACCAAATACCATAAAACCTTACATCAAACCATGTGCAACAACCTCACTGTTATGTAGCCTCAAGGTAAAGCAACAAATTTAGCAACACATCACAACCGAAAGACCAATACCCATATGCACAATACCAACAACAAAATACCAACTGTATCCCTTAACAAATCCGATATATGAAACAATACTTAACATCCAATACCATCTCAAGATATAAACCCTAGCTCACAAAACATACCTCAAACAAGATGTCCCATATCGCTCATAAATAGACCCCAACCATGTCGCTACCACGATTGTTTTGCCGCACTTTTCTGATGCGATTTTTTTGCAACGATTTTTCTGCCGCACTTTTTCTTCTACAATTTTTCTGCCGCACTTTTTTTGCCATGATCTTTCTACTGCACCTTTTTTCCGCCATTTTTCTACAGCCATTTTTCTGCTGCACCTTGTTTTGTTGCATTTTTCCTGCCACACTTTTCCTTCCGCACTTTTTCTGCTAAATTTTTTCTCTATCAATAATACTTCCCAAATAACCTTTCACAAAAATAGATATTCAATGATATTCAAGTGTGATTAAATCGAGAGAGCCTTGCCTCTTATTTATACTTTCATGTAGCACCCCACTTTCCTTATTTTAGAGAATTCTCCATTAACTTTATTATTTAAACAATTTCTTTTTCAAACACTTTGACTTTTTGGGGCTTCTAGATGACTCATGAGGATCCTCCAACTTCACATGGCGATAAATCTCTAACTGTGAGGAATTATGTGACATTCCACATACCACCGGAAATAGCATGACAAGAACTATCCATCTAGGACAGTTTCACTAACAAATTCACTGACCTTCATCTCATTATTCCATAATTAAGCATGGTTTCTCTAACCATACTTCTAGAATAACTCAATCCGCAAAGCGTCTTCCCATGATGGATTTCACCATAAGGGGACCACTTTAGAGTTTATCCATTTTTACTTCTTATCAACCATGATGAGACAATAATGATTCATCATTCCATCAAACAAACTTGGTTCCATTACCCAAACCTTTGTGCTACCGAAATTTTCTAGCAGACTTTCTTCAAGGGTTGACGTCAATTAAAACCAACCTTAATCAACAATATCCCCCTTTGGCATTGATGGAAACACTCTGATGCAATAATGAAATCATGTCATGCAGTACTAAAGTCATATCAGTCATGCTCTCCCTGGAACCATGCCTCTCTCCTCTGCATCTCTGTGACCTTTGCTCCCCCTAGAATCATGCCTCTATCCTCTGCATCTAATAAATATATTCCCCTTTGCCATCAATGGCAAAGGTATTTTTCCATCCAGGGATGCTCCCCCTAATTGAACTGTCATCTTTATGGTGTTTCCTCGTGTACATCTAAGACATATAAGATAATCATTCAAAATCATTCATTTTGGAGTAGAAATAACTCCGAGTCTCTGGCGAAGATACTCAAAAGATTCCCGTGGAAGTGGTTTTGTAAATATGTCTGTCACTTGTTCTTTTGTGCCCACATACTCAAATTTGATGTTCTTTTCTGCAACCTATTCCCGTAGAAAGTGATACTTGATTGGAATGTGCTTCGTCTTGAGCTGCATCACCGAGTTCTTTGAGATATTGTTGGTGCTTGTATTATCACAATAGATTGGAATGGGCTCATCATACTCAACCTGTATATCTGTCAAAGTTAGTTTCATCCAAAGAACCTGTGTACAACATGTTGTTTCTGCAATATACAATGCCTCAGCTATAAATAAAGATATTGATTATTGTTTCTTTCTTATCCATGACACTAAACACTCACCCAAGTAGAACGTTTCTCCACTGGTGCTTCATCGATCATCAATACAACCTACCCAATCTGCATCTATGTAGGAAATAAGTGATAGATCCTTTCCTTTTGGATACCGTAATCCAAACTCTGATGTTCCTTTGAGATATATGAAAATCCTCTTCACTACTAATACATGTGATTCCTTTGGTGTTGCTTGAAATCTTGTCACCTGTCCAATTGCCTGCATTACATCTAGTCTAGATGTTGTCACATATAGTAGGCTACCAATAATTGACCTATATTGCCTCTGATCTGTAGACTTTGAATCATCATCTTTGCTCAACCTGCAACTGGTGTGCATGGGAGTGATAACTAGTTTGCAATCTTCCTTTCTGAACCTCTTTAGCATTTCTATGATATACTTGGTTTGAGAAATACAAATTTCTTGTTTTCTTTGACGTATCTGAAGTCCCAAAAAGAAGGATATTTCTCCAAGTAATGACATTTCAAATTCATTTTGTATATCCTTTGGAAATTTCTAGCTTAACCTTTCGTCATCACTACCAAAAATAATATCGTCAACATAAACTTCAATTAATAAAATACTATCTTGACTTACCTTGATGTAGAGGTTGTTTCCCACACTTCCTTTTCTGAACCGTATCTGTTGTAGAAATTTATCCAGTCTAGAGTACCATGCTCTAGGAGCCTATTTTAGACCATACAATGCCTTCATTAATTTACACACATAATCTGCATTCTTCGAGAACTTAAATCCTTTTGGTTGTTCAATGTATACTTCTTATTCAAGTTCACCATTCATAAAAGATGATTTTACATCCATCTAATACACTTTAATATTTTATGCATAAGCTAAAAGCAATCAGATGGCTTCTATTCTTGCAACTGGGGAAAATGTCTCTTCAAAGTCGATTCCTTCAACCTGTGCATATCCTTTACATACCAATCTATCTATGTTTCATATAACCTATCCATATTCATTCAAATTATTTTTGTATACCCACTTTGTGTCGATCACATTCTTATCCTTTGGTCTTGAAACCAATTCCCAAATGTCATTTTTCTCTATTTCATCCAATTCTTCATCCATGGGCTTATTCCAAAATTCATCCTTGTTGGCCTCTTCAAAAAAGGTTGGTTCAATCGTAGATGAGACTGCTTGGTGAATTTGTTCTAGTGAACACATCTTTCTTCTAGTCTCAACTACTACATCTTTGTTTTTGATAATCTGATCTGAAGGATGATTCTTCTGTACTCATCTGCTAGGTGTCTTTGGAGGCACTTGCTGAAATTGATCTTCTTCTTCTGTCAGATCCTCTTCATCTTCCCCTTCTTTTTCATATTATGTTTCTTCTTCGTAAAGTTGTTCCATTGATTCATTTTCTTTTTCCTTTAATTCTTGTCTACTTGTTTCATCAATTGTTACGTTGATGCTTTCCACAACTTCGTTCAATATCAGGTTGTAACACTTGTATGATTTCCTTGTACTTGAGTAACCAACAAGTAATCCTTTTTCCACATGAGATTCAAACTTTCTCATTCTGTCATCTTCTCCTTTTATGTAACATTTTCTTCCAAAAACTCTAAAGTGCTTCACGTTTACTGGTCTTCCTTACCATAGCTCGTAGGGATTTTTTTTAGTGTTGTTTCTGAGCATTGCTCTGTTTTGAATGTGAATTGTTGTATGCACTTCCTGTGTCGAAACAATATATGTCAATTTGGAATCCATTAGCATTGTTCGATCCATTTTCTGTACTTTCCTATTCTTTCTTTCAACAACTCCATTCTGTTGAGGTGTCCTAGCAACATAGAATTGTCTTTTTATTCCATTACTGTTGCAGTAGTCCATAAATTCCTTTGAAGTGAACTCTCCTCCATTATCAGATATCAAGCATTTGATTTTTGAATCCATTTCATTTTCAACCATTTCCTTGAAGATCTTGAAGTTTTCAAAAGCTTCTGACTTATTCTTGAGAAAACAAACTGCAGTCATTCTCATATATTCATCAACTAATAACATAAAGTATTTCTCACTGTTTAAACCCTTTGTTGTAGTTGGTCCAACTAGATCAGTATGCACAATTTCTAGTTTTCTTTTCGTTGAATATTTCTTTGATTTGAACCTGGTATTTGTTTGCTTTCCTTGTTGACAATGCTTCCATAAAGTGTTGGTTGGTTTCTTAGACTTCTTCTCTTTTTCTAACTTTGAAAAGGTTATCAAAATGTATGTGACCCATTCTTCTATTCCATAGCCAAATTTCATCTTCCTTTCTTAGAAAACAATTTTCGTTTCCAATTTCACTTAACACATATATGTTGCTTGAAGTTCTCGCAGTTGTAGCAATCAATTTTCTTGAACCTTCTTTTCTTATCTTGCACTTTTGTGAATTGAAAGTAACTTTATGACCTTGGTCACACATTTGAATCACACTTAGAAGATTATGTTTCATATCTTCTACTAGTAGAACATTTTCTTCCTTGGTATTCTTGTTCCCAATTATGACTATGCATTTTCCAATGATTTTAGTTGAATCATAATTTCCGAAGGAGACTGATCCATATCTATCATTTCTTAATGTAATAAACCTGTCTCTATCACATGTCATGTGTTTTGAACATCCACTATCAACATACAAAACAAATTTCTTCTACTTAGCTTCTAGAGTGAGTGTGCATTCTTCATTGCTATATTGATTCTTCTTTCTTATCCATGTCCGTTTATGAGGTTCCTTTCTATGAATGTTGTTATTGTATTGCGGTTATCTGGGAGGGACTGTCATTCTGCAATCTTTGGCCATGTGTTGAAAGGTGTTACATAATACATGTGTAACATTGCAATTCAGTGCTCAAAGATTCAAACCTGTTGTAACTTCTTCTCTGTGTTTCACTACGCCTTCTTGGATAACCCTTTTGTGTATGAATTTGAAATCTGTTTATGTTCTTGTTGTTATCTTTACAATTCACAACTTTATATCCAAAATTATTACATGCATAACATAAACCAAAAAATATAGTTCGATACCTAGGAGTTGAAGATCTTCTTAAAGGAGGTACTCTTATGATTTCTTCTTCTTTCGGAGGCCTATCTTTTGGTTGTTGATTCTAAAATATGAATCTTCTCAGTGTAAGAATGTCCATGTAATCTTCCTTGTAGATCTTCCCATCCCCTTTGATTGTTTCTGCATATATTTTTGGATATGTTTCTTGCTCTATTGTTTTGGAGCTTGATCCCTTTTCTGTCTGATTGTATCCAAGTTCAAACTTGTCATGATGAGTTTTTTCACTACTGATAATGTCATCCAAAACTTTTGAGTTGTTATTCATATATTTCTTTTGAAGATCCTTTCTTAATGTGACAATCTCTACTTCCAAATATCCAATGATCCTGACTTTTTCTTCTAGTTGATCTTTGAATGATTCTTCAATTCTTTTACCTTCTTCTATTTGAACCTTCAAATTTGTGATCATTTGTTCTAGTTCTTGAGTGTCTTCATTTTTGTCTAGTTCCTCTTTAGTTTCTTATTTTTCTTCTTTTCTCTTCCGATAAATTATATGGCACACATCAATTCTTCTCGATAGTCAACTTCTGCCTCTTCATATTCTTCTTCCTCTTGTTCTTATTCTTCTTCGGCCTCTTCATATTCTTCTTCAAAGTCTTATTTATTAGATATTTATATTTCCATGAATATAACTCTTTCTATCTCACTGTCACTGGCTTCATCTTCATCTGATGATGAGATGTCTTATTTGGTGCATAAGCTTTTCTTGAAAGATTTCTTTGTGGTTCTTTTGCCTTTATATGTTTGTTTACTATTTGAGTAACCTTCATCATTTCTCTTTTTCTTATGAGGACATTTGTTAGCAAAATTACCAATACCATCACAACTAAAACAAATCAAAGGAAACTTACCCCTATACCGATCATTGGTTCCCTTGTTCAATATTTTGACAAAGTTAGCCACTTCTTCATCATCTTCCGAGATGTCACTGTTGTTGTTATATTCTTTTTCTTTTTTCTTTCCCTTTTTCTTTGAATTTTTTGATGCTTTGAGGGCTTCTTCTTTTATATCTGGATTTTATTGTTTAGTTCTCATTTCATATGATTTGAAGATTCCATGTAATTTGTCCATGCTTATTGCGTTTATATATTCTCTTTCTTCTAGTGTTGATATCTTAGGTTCAAATCTCATACGAAGAGATCTTAGTACCTTTTGAAAAATTACAGATTCTCTGATTTCTTCTCCCAATCCCATGATTGCATTTACTATTTTATCGACTTGTAAAAAGTAAGCTGCAATATTCTCATTTTCCTTCATCTTTAGTTTTTCGAACTGACCTCTATAAGTTTGAAGTTTCATTGATTTGACTTCTGAATCTCCTTCAGAAATATTTTGAAGTTTGTCCCAAATCTCTTTAGTGAATTTATAATGTGAAAATTTGGTGAATATTGATTCTCCAAGACCGTTCAAAAGTGCATTAGTGTCTTTGGATTTATTATGACTGAGTTTTATTTCTTTTCCATTTGTCGACGGAACTGCTGGTGCTGTGTATCCATCTACAATTGATTGCAAAATTTCAAATCCTTGTTCCTGTATATATGTTTTCATCATTATGCTCCAAAATGCATACTTTTTTCCATCAAACTATGGTATTCCATTTTTATACATGTTGTTTCTCTCCATGATCTACCTTTCAGTGGTTAAACTGATTTCTAAAGGAACCTGCTCTGATACCAATTGTTGGATTACTGAGGGGGCGGGGGTGAATCAGTAATAGAGAAATTTAATATTTTTTCACCAAACATGCAAGTGTTATATCAATGTAGCAATATCATCCAATAGTTATAGAGTAAATAAACAATGAACAAATGATAAATCAGACACATACACATTACACCGATGTTTTTACGTTGAAACCCAAAGCGGGAGAAAACCACATAATGTTTTTTCTTATATGTCTTGAAGAATTATATTCGTTGGAAGCACCAATTTCATTTGTTTTCTAGCTACAACTTGAAGGAGGCTCCAACCCCCTATTTTTTCAGGCTACTACCTGAGGGAATCTCCAACTCCCCAATTCTCTGGCTACAACTAGAAGGAGGCTACAACCCCATGTGTTCTCTGGCTACAACGAGAAGGTGGCTTAAACCACATGCCCTTGCCTCATCCAACCGCCCTTAAATATAAATGAAAAATGTAGAAAACCTGTCACTGTCACTGAATTGACCACTACTACTATTGATCCGGATTATTTTCGGCACGAAATGAGAGCGGAGATATAATAAAGAAATGCACAGAGATATCGCGTATATCCAGTAATATAACAGAAATATATCAGAGATGCAACCATAAACACAGAGATACAGTAATACAT
>ML796070.1:448617-458770 GCA_009831015.1 Picea engelmannii
AGAATGGTGGCAGCTTATCTCTGAGAAGAGATGTGACGGCTACTCGCATTCGCAAGAAGATGATTACAATGAGGCTCGGAAGGCCTTTTTACAATAGATGGGAATGCCAAAAGTCCTAGACATCCAAAAACCTAACCCTAGGAAATGAAGCGCCAAAAGTCATGTGGGCCCCGTTTGGGTAAGTTGGTGCATCAACTTCCCAGGGTTGTAACTTTTGCATACGATCTTCGTTTTAGGCGTGTGATAGCTCGTTGGAAAGGTATCGTCGAGGAGATTCATTTTTGGGGCTCAATCATGCCTTCGGATATAATTGAGAACCTCAATCTTGAAAAAACTTCATTTAGGCCCTCAAAATGGCCCTGGAAGTTAAAACCTGCTAAAAATAGTAAATTGCCAAAATGGTCAGAAAACTGTTTTGAGCCATTTGGAAAAGGTGGGTGGCCACCGATATCCACTTGGATCAACTATCAACCTCTCATTTTCAACATGTACTAATAACCTGTAACAACCTATACCAATCAACTTGCACCAAACAACTTGTACCAATAACTTGACCCAACATGTACCATGCATCAACCATGCATCAACTGCACATCAACTATGACTTATCAAGATGTACCAACATTATCAGCTATACACCTCAGGTGTGTGCCAACTCATAAACTACTTGTCTCAACCATGTACCCAACATGTACCTCAACCATATACTAAAGACATACACCAATATAACCATAAAAAATCAATCACTCTATCCATAAACCAAATACCATAAACCCTTACATCAAACCATGTGCCACAAACTCACTATGTAGCCTCAAGCTAAACCAACAACTTCATCAGCACATCACAACCAAAAGACCAATACCCATATGCCAAATACCAACAAAAAAATACCAACTGTATCCCTCAACAAATCTGATATATGTAGCAATACTGAACATCCAATACCATCTCAAGAGATAAACCCTAGCTCACAAAACATACCTCAAACAAGATGTGTCATATCTCTCATAAATAGACCCCAACCATGTTGCTTCCGCAAATTTTCTGCCGCACTTTTTCTGTCACGATTTCTCTGCCGCGATTTTTATGTCGCACTTTTTTTGCTGCGATTTTTCTGTTGGAATTTTTTTCTGCACTTTTATGTCGCATTTTTTTTGCCGCACGTTTTCTTCCGCACTTTTCCTGCCACACCTTTTCTACTGCAATTTTTCTCTATCAATAATACCTGCCCAAATAACCTTTCAAAAAAATAGATATTCAATCATATTCAAGTGTGATTAAAATGAGAGAGCCTTGCCTCTTATTTATACTTTCATGTAGCATCCCACTCTATTTATTTTAGGGAGTTCTCCATTAAATTTATTATTTAAACAATTTCTTTTGCAAACACTTTGACTTTTTGGGGCTTCTAGATGACTCATTAGGGTCCTCCAAACTCACATGGCCATAACTCTCTAACCGGGAGGATTTATGTGACGTTCCACATACGACCAGAAATGGCATGAAAAAAACTATCCATCTAGGATAGTTTCAATAAGAAATTCACTGAACTTCATCTCATTACTCCACAATTAAACATGGGTTCTCTAGCCATACATCTAGGATAAATCAATCCACAAAGCGTATTCCCGTGAGGGCTTTCGCCATAAGGGGACCACTTTAGAGTTCATCCATGTTTACTTTGTATCAACCATGACAAGACAAAAATGAGTCATATTTACATCAAACAAACTTGGGTCCATTACGCAAACCTTTGTGCTACAGTAATTTTCTACCGAAGTTTCTTTAAGGGTTGACATCAATGAAAACCAACCATAATCAACAATATCCCCCTTTGGTATTGATGGAAACCCTCTGATGCAATATTGAAGTCATATCATTCATGCTCTCCCTAGAACCATGACTCTGTCCTCTGCATCTTTGTGACCTTTTCTCCCCCTGGAATCATGCCTCTGTCCTCTACATCTGATAAATATCTCCCCATTTGTCATCAATGGCAAAGGTATATTTCCATCTGGCGTTGCTCCCCCTAACTCAATTGTCATCTTTATGGTGCTTTCTCGTCTACATCTAAGACATATAAGACAAGCATTCAAAATCATTCGTTTTGGAGTAGAAATAACTCCGAGTCTTTGGTGAAGATACTCAAAGGCTTCCCGTGCAAGTAGTTTTGTAAAGATGTTTTCCACTTGTTCTTTTGTGCTCACATACTCAACTCTGATGTTCTTTTCTACAACCTGCTCCCATAGAAAGTGATACTTTATTGGAATGTGCTTCGTCTTGGAGTGCATCACTGAGTTCTTTGAGATACTAATGGTGCTTGTATTAACACAATAGATTGGAATGGTCTCATCATACTCAACCTGTATATCTTTCAGAGTTTGTTTCATCCAAATAATCTGTGTACAACATGTTGCTGCTACAATATACTCTTCTCGGCTGTAGATAAAGATATCGACGATTGTTTCTTTATTATCCATGTTATTAAACACTCACCCAAGTAGAACATTGCTCCACTGGTGCTTCATCAGTCATCAATACAACCTGCCCAATCTTCATTTGTGCAGGCAATAAGTGATAGATCCTTTCCTTGTGGATACCATAGTCCAAACTCTTATGTTCCTTTTAGATATCTTAAAATCCTCTTTACTGCTAATTCATGTGATTCCTTTGATTCTTCTTGAAATTGTTCCACCTGTCCAACTTCCTGCATTACATTTGGTCTGGATGTTGTCACATATAGTAGGCTACCAATCTTGCAACTAGTTTGAATGGGAGTGATAATTGGTTTGCAATCTTCCATTCTAAACCTCGTTATCATTTCTATGATATACTTGGTTTGAGAAATAAAAATTCATTGGTTTCTTTGACGTATCTGAAGTTCTAGAAAGAAGGACAGTTCTCCAAGTAATGACATTTCAAATTCATTATGCATATCCTTTGCGAATTTATGACTTAACCAGTCATCATCACTACCAAAAATAATATCATCAACATGAACTTTAATTAATAAAATACTATCTTGAATTACCTTGATGTAGAGGTTGTTGTATGTACTTCATTTTATGAACCCTACCTATTGTAGATATTTATTCATTCTAGAGTACCATGCTCTAGGATCTTGTTTTAGACCATAAAAGACCTTCTTTAATTTACACACATAATCTGTTTCCTCTGACAGCTGAAATCCTTTTGGTTGTTCAATGTAGACTTCTTCTCCAAGTTCCACATTTAGAAAAGTTGATTTTACATCCATCTGATACACTTTAATATTTTTGGAGCATGCATAAGCTAAAAGAAATCAGATTCCTTCCATTCTGGCAACTGGGGCAAATGTCTCTTCAAAGTCGATTCCTTCAACCTGTGCATATCCTTTACATATCAATCTAGCTTTGTTCCTTGTAACCTATCCATATTCATTCAATTTATTCCTATATACTCACTTTGTGCCGATCACATTCTTATCCTTTGGTCTTGGAACCAATTCCCAAGTTTCATTTTTCTCTATTTGATTCAATTCCTCATCCATGGCCTTAGTCCAAAATTCATCCTTGCTGGCCTCTTCAAACTAGGTTGGTTCAATCATAGATTAGAGTGCTAGGTGTGTTTGTTCTAGTGAACACTTTCTCTTCTTCTTATATTGGATCCTCTTCATCTTCCCCTTCTTTTGCAGCTTTTGTTTCTTCTTCGTAAAGTTGTTCCATTGATTCATTTTATTCTTCCTTTAATTCTTGTCTACTTGTTTCATCAATTGTTACGTTGATGCTTTCCACAACTTTTTTCAATATCAGTTTGTAACACTTGTATGCTTTCCTTGTACTTGAGTAACCAACAAGTAATCATTTTTCCACACGAGAGTCAAACTTTCCCATTCTGCCATCTTCTCTTTTGATGTAGCATTTTCTTCCAAAATATCTAAAGTGATTTACATTTGCTGGTCTTCCTTTCCATAGCTCGTAGGGATTTTTTTCAGTGTTGTTTCTGAGCACTACTTTGTTTTGAATGTGAATTGTTGTATGCACTGCATGTGTCCAAAAAATATATGTCAATTTGGAATCCATTAGCATTGTTTGAGCCATTTCCTGTACTATCCTGTTCTTTCTTTGAACAACTCCATTATGTTGAGGTGTCTTAGCAATGAAGAATTGTCTTTTTATTCCATGACTGCTACAGTAGTCCATAAATTCCTTTGAAGTGAACTATCCTCCATTATCAGATCTCAAGAATTTGATTTTTGAATCCATTTCATTTTCAACCATTTCCTTGTATATATTGAATTTTTCAAACGCATCTAACTTATTCTTGAGAAAGAAAATTGCAGTCATTATTGTATAATCATCAAAAAATAACATAAATTATTTCTCACCTTTTAAACCCTTTGTTGTATTTGGTCCAACTAGATTAGTATGCACAATCTCAAGTGGTCTTTTCATTGAATATTCCTTTGATTTGAACCTGGTCTTTGTTTGCCTTCCTTGTTGACAATGCTTGCATAAAGTGTTGGTTGGTTTCGTACTGATCTGGGGAATTTCTCAAACTTCTTCTCTTTTGTTCACTTTGACAAGGTTATCAAAATGTATGTGACCCATTATTTTATGCCATAGCCAACTTTCATCTTCCTTTCCTAGACAACACTTTTCATTTCCAATTTAACTTAACAAATATATGTTGCTTGAATTTCTCGCAGTTGTAGCAATCAATTTTCCAGAACCTTTTTTTCTTATCTAGCACTTTTCTGAATCGAAAGTAACTTTATGACCTTGGTCACACATTTGACTCACACTTAGAATATTATGTTTCATATATTATACTAGTTGAATATGTTTTTCCTTTGTATTCGTGTTCCCAATTCTGACTGTCTTTTCAAATGATTTTAGTTGAATCATCATTTCTGAAGGAGACTCATCCATCTCTTTCCTTTCTTAATGTAAGAAATCTGTTTGTATCACCTGTCATGTGTTTTGAACTTCCACTGTCAACATACCAACCATGTTTCTTCTACTTAGCTTGTAGAGCAAGTGTGCATTCTTCATTTCTCTACTGATTATGCTTTCTTATCCATGTCCTTTTCTGAGGTTCCTGTCTGTGACTATAGTTATTCTATTGCAGTTCTCTAGGAGGGAATTTTATTCTGTAATCTTTGGCCATGTGTCCAAAGTTGTTACATTTGTAACATTTCACTTTAGTGCTCAAATATTCAAACCTATTGTAACTTCTTCTCTGTGTTTCACTAGGCATTCTTGGATAACCCTTTTGTGTATGACTTTCAAAGTTGTTTATGTTCATGTTGTTAGATCTGCAATTCACAACTTTATGTCCAAAATTATTACATGCATAACATAAACCAAAAAATATAGTTTGATACCTAGGAGTTGAAGATCTTTTGAAAGGAGGAAATCTTATTAATTCTTCTTCTTCACGAGGCCTATCTTTTGGTTGTTGATTATGAAATTTGAATCTTCTCGGCGGAGGAGTGTCCCTGTAATCTTTCTTATAGATCTTCCTATCCCCTTTGATTGTTTCTGCATATCTTTTTGGATATGTTTCTTGCTTTGTTGTTTTGGAGCTTGATCCCTTTTCTCTCTGATTGTATCCAAGTACATACTTCTTATGATGACTTTTTTGACTGTTGATAATGTCATCCAAAAATTTTGAACTATGTTTCATATTTTTCTTTTCAAGATCCTTTCTTAATGTGACAATCTCTTCTTCCAAATTTCCAATGATCCTGTCATTTTCTTCTAGTTGTTCTTTGAGTGCTTCTTCAATTCTTTAATCTTCTTCTATTTGAACCTTCAAATTTGTGAGCATTTGTTCTAATTCTTGAGTATCTTCTTTCTTGTCTAGTTCTGCTTGTAGTTTCTTGTTTTTCTTCTTTTCTCTTCCGATAACTTCTATGGCACACATCAATTCTTATTAGTAGTCAACTTCTGCATCTTCATGTTCTTCTTCGGCTTCTTCATATTCTTGTTCGACCTCTTCATATTCTTCTTCATATTCTTCTTTATCAGATTCTTCTACTGCCATGGATATAACTCTTTTTGTCTCACTGTCACTGGCTTTTCTTGATGTCTTCTTTGGTGCATAAGCTTTTATTGAAATCTTTCTTTGTGGTTCTTTTGCCTTTATATTTTTGTTTTCTATTTGAGTAACCTTCATCATTTCCCTTTTTCTTATGAAGACATTTTTTAGCAAAATGACCAATACCATCACAATTAAAACAAATCAAAGGAAGCTTACCTATATACTTTTCGTTGGTTCCCTTGTTCAATATTTTGAAAAAGTTGGCCACTTCTTCATCACCTTCCGAGATGTCACTGCTGCTGCTATGTTATTTTTCTTTCCTTTTTTCCCTTTTTCTTTGAATTTTTGGATTCTTTGAAGGATGCTTCCGTTATATCTAGATTGTCCTGTTTAGTTCTCGTTTCATTTGCCATGAAGATTCCATGTAATTTGTCCATGCTTATTGAGTTCAAATCTTCTCTTTCTTCTAGTGTTGATATCTTAGGGTCAAATATCATAGGAAGAGATCTTAGTACCTTTTGAACAATTACAGATTCTTTGATTTCTTATCCCAATCCCATGATTTCATTTATGGTTTCATCGTCTCGTAAAAAGTAAGCTACAATATTCTCATCTTCCTTCATCTTTAGTTGTTCGAACTGAACTCTATAAGTTTGAAGATTTGCTTCTTTGACTTTTGAATCTCCTTCATAAATATTTTCAAGTTTGTCCAAAATCTCTTTAGCGGATTTACAATGTGAAACTTTGGTGAATATTGATTCCCCAAGACCATTCAAAAGTCCACTAGTGGCTTTGGATTTATTATGACCGAGTTTTATTGCTTTGTCATTTTTTGACAGAATTACTGGTGTTGTGTATCCATCTACAATTAATTTCCAAATTTCAAATCCCCGTGCCTATATATATGTTTTCATCCCTGTGCTCCAAAATACATACCTTTGTCCATCAAATAGTGGTATTCCATCTTTATACATGTTGTTTCTCTCCATGATCAACCTTTTAGTGGTTAAATTGATTTCTGAAGGAACCTGCTATGATACCAATTGTTGGATTACTGAGGGGGGGGTTGAATCAGTAATAGAGAAATTCAATCATTTTTCACAGAAAATGCAAGTGTTATATAAATGTAGCATTATAATCCAATAGTTACAGAGTAAATAAACAATGAAAAAATGAACAATCACACACATACACAATACATCATTTTTTTTACGTGGAAACCCAAAGCGGGATAAAACCAAAGAATGTTTTTTCTTATATGTCTTGAATAATTACATTCATTGGAAGCACCAAATTCCTTTGTTTTCCAGCTGCAACTAGAAGGAGGCTCCAACCCCCTATTTTTTCAGGCTACTACCTGAGGGAATCTCCAACTCCCCAATTCTCTGGCTACAACCAGAGGGAGGCTACAACCCCCTATGTTCTTCGGCTACAACTGGAAAGTGGCTACAACCACCTGTCCTTGCCCCATCCAACCGCCTTGAAATATAAATGCCAATTGTAGAGAACCTGTCACTGTCATTGAATCAACCACTACCACTATCAACCTGTCACTATCAACTTGTACCAATAACCTGTAACAACCTGTACCAATCAACCTGCACCAAACAACTTGTACCAATAACCTGAACCAATATGTACCATGCATCATCTTCACATCAACTATGACTCATCAATATCATCAGCTATACACCTCATGTATGTGCCAACTCATCAACTACTTGTCTCACCCATGTACCCAACATCTACCTCAACCATATACCAAAGACATACACCAATATAACCATAAACAACTCATCACTCTATCCATAAATCAAATACCATAAACCATTACATCAAACCATGTGCCACAACCTCATTGTTATGTAGCCTCAAGTTAAACCAACAACTTCAGCAAGACATCACCACCGAAAGACCAATACCCATATGCCAAATAACAACAACAAAATACCAACTGTATCCCTCAACAACAAATCTGATATATGAAACAATATTGAACATCCAATACCATCTCAAGAGATAAACCCTAGCTCACAAAACATACCTCAAACAAGATGTGCCATATCTCTCATAAATAGACCCCAACCAAGTTGTTGTCGTGATTTTTCTGCCGCACTTTTTCTACCATGATTTTTCTGACACACTTTTTCTACTGCGATTTTTCTTCCGTACTTTTTCTATGGCAATTTTTGTGCCGCGATTTTTCTTCCACACCCTTTTTTCCATGATTTTTTGGCCGCACTTTTTTTCCACGATTTTTTTGCCATAATTTTTCTGTCGTACTTTTTCTACCACCGTTTTCTTGCCGCACTTTTTTTTCCGCGCTTTTTCTGCTGCAATTTTTTTCTATCAATAATACCTACCTAAATAACCTTTCACAAAAATAGATATTCAATAATATTCAAGTGTGATTAAAATGAGAGAGACTCACCTCTTATTTATACTTTCATGTAGCATTCCACTTTCCTTATTTTAGGGAGTTCTCCATTAACTTTATTATTTCAACAATTTCTTTTGCAAACACTTTGAATTTTTGGGGCTTCTAGATGACTCCTGAGGGCCCTCCAACTTCACATGGCCATAACTCTCTAACCGTGAGACATTATGTGACATTCCACATACCACTGGAAATAGCATGACAAGCACTATCTGTATAGTATAGTTTCACTGACAAATTCATTGACCTTCATCTCATTATTCCACAGTTAAGAATGGGTTCTCTAACCATACTTCTAGGATAACTCAATCCACAAGGTGTCTTCCCGTGAGGGATTTCACCATAAGGGGACCACTTTGGATTTCATCCATTTGTACTTTTTATCAACCATGACAAGACAATAATGAGTCATCTTTACATCAAATAGACTTGGGTCTATTACCCAAACCTTTGTGCTACCGAAATTTTCTACCAGACTTTCTTCAGGGGTTGACATCAATGATAACCAACCTTAATCAACAATGTGAACCATGACTTCCCTTGGGACCAGAAGTGTTCCATATAAAAATTATCTACATTTCTATGTTGGATCACATCAAGGGAAATTCATATAACTAGCATTCCATGGTGGCATCCAAAGATAGTTGAGATTGTTTTTATGTTTTAGAAGGAACTACCCACAAGTTTTATGGATTTTCAAGTCCATATTCTAATTCACCTACATGATGAGGTTGAATTAATTGGGGTTGTCTCATGTCATTGGATGTTCTTCTTAGAGAGGTATATGAAAAAATTGAAGGGCTTTGTTCGACAAAGGGAAAAACTAGAGGTCTCTATGGTAGATGGGTACATAGTATATGAGTCATTCTATTATGTCATTGAGTACATCAAGAAAATTGACAACACAAAAGGGGTAGTAATTTGGGGTGACCATCAAGATGAGGAAAAAATGGAAGGGGAGATACTCCAGATGAACAAAAAAAGGTGCTTGGTAAATAGTGAGTTAGTTACATTTTTTCAATTTAGCACAGAGAATTTTTTTACATTGAATTTGATAATATATATATATATATATATATATATATATATATATATATATATATATATATATATATATATATATTGTATTTTGTTTTGAATTATTTTATACATCACTGAATTTAGAAATTTTGATACCATCAGTAAAATCGTTCTTTATGTTGATAACATATATTTGATCTCATTCTATTAATTTTTAGTGTTTATATAGATCAACAAATTTAGAAATGGATTCCATCAATAAACTCGTTCTTTACAATGTGGAGGAAACATGAACACGTGTCACATTGTATGAAGAGAAAAGAAGGAAATGATATAGTGATAGGAAATTGTTTAGACGGTTGAATGGTGTTACACATCCAAATCACTCAACTGGATAAGTGTCGCACATACCTCTCGCTTGTCGCAAGTGTCGCAACTCCTGTACAACTTGTCGCAAATGTCGCAAGTTGGTCATAAGGGTGTCATAAATATTGTTGAATCATGTTACCTCAATGACGACATCACAGAGGCACTTGAAACACCTCATTTACTCAATTTGAAGGAAGAAAACTGGTCTACTGAGGTCAAACATCTCTCAATACCTTAGAAGGCTTCATAATCAAGGTTTTGGAAGGGGAACGCTCCTCTAACACTACCTGAGGAGCGCTG
>ML796070.1:494607-545450 GCA_009831015.1 Picea engelmannii
TAGTGTTATTTAACTACAATGTTTTTTTATTTATTGAAGTAAAGGTAAACAATGTGTTAAAAATGATGTTTTTCACTATATTTAAAATGTATGGAACAATAAATTAATTAAGGAGACAAAATTCTATGAAAAATCATAACTTCAAAAAAGTAAATGGTAAAAAACATTTTTAAGATTGAAAGAAGCATGAAAAAAAGACTAAAAACAGAGTTGAATAAAAACAAAATATATATATATATATATATATTTAGAAAAAATTGAAAATAGATGAAAAATGAGCATTTAAAAAAATAACATGGAAACATTGGGGATCGAAAAATTGAAAATATCAAAAATCATCTAAAAATGGAGAGGGGGTGCTACCGGTAGCACCATTTTTAAAAACAAGGTAAAAAATTGGACCCCAAAAAAAATGAGAACTCTGGAGAGTTCTCATTAAGTTGGTAACTATGTTTAACTTGTTTGCATCATTCATTTTCATTTTCATTGCTCATATATATTATTACTAACTATTGAAAATATGGAAAAAAAACCTTAACTTGCTTTTCCATCATATATTTGGGCTCGTATTATTGTTTTCCTTATTTCTCAAGGAGGTACAATCAACATTTGCAAGGTCTACTACTTCTTGGAAACCCTTGACTACCACCAAGACCTTACTCAATCCCTCATCCACACAAATAAACTTGACTTGTAGGGGAATTAATTCATAAATAACACTTTCCATTGCATTTCCCCCTAGGGTCATCGAGATTCCCTCCTTGAGGTAATCACTTCACTTCTAAAGTGAAGGGAACACCTATCTAAGGTGACAGTGGGTAGGTTCTCTCTTATTTGTCACCATTTTGTGGTTTGGGTTGGGATTTTACCAACCTACAACTTGTGTGATAACATTGTGGTGTTATTGATGGAGAGGATTTTGAATCCTCTTCCGAACCCTAATGACACTTTGGAAAGCTATCCCAAAGAATTTTCCTTATCTTTCCTAGTGACTCCACCTAAGGGACTTTCCCTTCTTCACCTTTTGATGATATCTTCTTGAATATCATCTGACAACTCCACCTTCCCATAACCCTTCCTCTTCTAAATTGTTTCCCCCAGGGAGGTTCAAACCTTCTAAGATCTACTGAAGAATGCCTCCTCTAAAATATGTTGTTGTCAAAACCCTCTTCCAAAATAATTTTCCCCTTGCTCCCATGGATCACCCTTAGGAAAAATACCTCTACAAACCCCTTAACATGGATACCATCCCGGGATACCCAACATAATGCCAAAAAAGTCAAACAAGTGGTTTCCAGTGTTATCTCGAAATAATGTAGTGATTGTTGAAGATAATCTCTAAAACATAGGCTGAGAGATGGATAACGCAACTTTTGAGCATGAGGATGTAGCCATGAAGCTATTGGCTTCATCATTGACTGAAGAATCTCTAGTATTGTTCATATTCCCTCTGGATAATTACCTCACATCCTACAAATATTTTTCCAAGTTATTTAAGAACGGATGGTCAACGAAGAAAGACAGTGGGATTCTTGTAGCTTAGTTCAATCAGAAAAAGTAAAATGAGAACGATACTGTGAGTGAATTCGATAATGAATTTGACAGGTTATACAACTAGATTATGATAGGTTTTCATCCTACAACCACATCAGTCTATCTCCTTTGTATGAATGTTTTTGAAGGGAAATTTATCTTTATTCTGAAGGACAATAATCCCACTTATTTGGGACAGGAAAAAGAGTACATTGATGAGATTGAAGAAAATATCCTTGACTCGAGGGTGGATCATTTTCAGTACCCTCGTTCCAAGGCAGAGAAAAATACTAATTCTTCCAGTAGTAGTACTCATGATCTGATTTCCCTCTTGACTCAGAAGATAGATCATATGAGTACTCAATTTTTTCAAGTGCAGAACCATATCATGGGTCATTTGACTACTATGGAAAGAAATCAATCTTATCCCATACCTTAGTTTCCCAAACAACAAAGGGATTTGGAAACCAAAGCCTCAATAAGAGGAAAAGGTTCTTGATACCTTGAAACTAGTTGTGATAGTTGACACAAAATATTGTTCCTTCATGCCAAGAGCCTCATAAAGAACATGAGTGTCCCCAACAAGATGAAGATTATTTCTACACTATGAATTTCATAGATATGATCTATAATTTCAAAGAGGAAGAAGTCACACAAAAAAAAATCAATGAATCCAGGAGACAAGGGGAAAGGGAGGGGAGACTCTGAGCCTTGAATCAATTGGCAGATGATCAAAAGAAGGAGTTAAGGAGGAGGAAATATTTTACGTACACCAGAAGAAATAAATATTTGACCCCTACATCACAACTTGCCACTCCTCCTCCATCTACAGAGAAGGTGGTACCACCACCTCCACCTCTAGTACATGGGTTTATTCCTAAGAAAATTCCCCACATACACAATTCAATTGAATATAGATGTTGCAACCCTGATTGGAAAGTCAAATATGACGGTCCCGGTGACAGAGATGTAAAATATACCTTATGTAAGGAGGGAAGTCTTGAAGTTATTATAGGGATTTAACGAGAAGGAATACCCTCCTATCATTTTGAACACTATGTATCTCTACTGACAAAAGGAAAAAAGTCCTCCCTTCTATGTTTAATTAGGCACGAATGGACTCTACTTGAAAAATAGTATGCATGATTATGGGGCTTTTGTGAATGTCATGTCATTGAAGGTGATGAAACATATTGGTTTCAAGACAACCCAAACCTATGGAAATGTGTGTGGCATTGATTCTAAGAGAGTCTAGGTTGATGGGTTATGTGAGGACATTGATTATTTTTAATTGATTTTGCACATATCAGCCTCCTCATGAACATAGTAGTGATTGATGTTCTGGATGCTTGGGGGATGCTCTTATTGAGGAGTTGGTCTATTTCCCTTGGGGCTTTCCTCAGAATGCACCTTACCCATGCACACATCCCCATGGGAGATGGAACATCATGTTGATCTCCTTTCCTTTTCATCTTGATTTCTCATGTTAGTTTATATGGATTTCATATTTCATTTTGATCTACTTGCATATTGATTTCATGCTTAGTTCAGAAATTTCTTAAAAAATGCTAAAATTTTATTTTCTAGATTAGTATCCATTTTGATTTTGATGTCTATGGATGAAGGGTGATAGAAACACCCTATATTTTATGGTTTTGTGTTTCAATGTAGGCACATATTTACCAGGATATGTTGCAGTTCTCATGCACTCTACGGTGAACACATGTCCCCAAGTTGGAGCCAAATGTTATCTGCAATTCCTAGGGATAACTAAGGAGATGGTGTGATCTGAAAATAGAAGGCTGACTTGTTATGCTATGCAAGCACCCTCTACCTCATAAAATAAATCTTAACAGGACCTTGCTTCATGTGTTAAAATGTGTAAGAGGGTTTATGTGTTAAGTTCTTGGTTCTTGTTTGCAATGTACATGTGTGAGGAATGATCTTTTACAAGATTAAATATGTGTTATAAACAAATACACAGTAATGTAGAATGCAGCAAATAACACATCAAACTCACAGTAATACCAAGATGATAAAGGAGTTCACCCCTCTTTGGGCTACGTCTCCTTGAGCCTCCTTCAATGGACTTGGCTCTCTGGGATTAGTTTGTCAAATTTATTTTACAAGCTGCTGCTCAACTCCAATGGATTAACAGACTGTACCATTGGGTTCAGAATACATAAAAACCCAAAAAATGACTGTTAAAACTCTGCAAATGGACAATGGCTCATCCAACAATGACCTCTTCTACATGTGGCCTCCAAGCTTCCCTGAGCTTCAATGGAGAAAAAATACCTGTAGAAGTCCTCCAATGGATCTGAAACCTATCCCAATGTGTTCAGAGCATAATAAACAGTCAGAAATGACTATTCAGTCTCAGCAAATGAATATGTGCTCATCTGAGCAATGCCTCAAACAATGAGGGCTTCAAGCTTCCTCAAGCTTCACCAATCTTCAAGGGTTAAAAATCTGCATTAGAAGTCTTCAAATGCCTGTGAAAACCTCACCAATGGACTCAGAACGTCCAAAAACCCCTAGCTGGGCTTTTTCAGCACCTGATTTGATCAAAAACTCAAAAAGTTATGGCCTCTGCCATTTTTCCCCTTCAAGCTCTGCAACCTGTTCGCCATTCTGCACCTGTGTGAAGTCTGAACCTAGCTCCAGGCGTTTTCCCGTGCATAAACCCAGCACAAGCGCGCCCCGCAATTGGTGCCAAAATGTAGAACAGTTACCCGGAATCACGCCCCCCGAATCGGAGGTGTTGGGCGCATGGGGCCATGTGGCCACCTTCCCGCGCGTATAAAGGGCTAACTGTTTAAACAATTCGTTGTGGGTTTGCCAAGTGTCGGGCTGAATGGATATTAACCGTTTGCAAATCAAAAATTAAATCCACACGCGTAATGTTGAACCGGGAACCACATTACACAAACCCCGCGCACATATTTGTACCAACGGTATACAACAGTCATATAAACTTTGGATTAATATGTATAAACCCGTGCCTCATTTAAAAATACACGGTGTATAACATAATCCGCGCACATTACATAACTCCGCCTTTTGAGTTACACACACGGTCATGCGTGATACCATAGAACCGGTTTTAAATCCAAATTTTAAACCACGCAAATGCTATCGGAGGGTAGGGTCCCGTGGAAGGATTCGTGTGACCGAGGGCTAAAGGACAAATCTCCCGCGCGCGCGCTCCGGGTATAGACCACAGGTCATATCCATACACATATAACCGCGGTTGTATTAACAATTTCTCCCGCACGCAACACCACCCAAAGGTATGGTCATGTGAAAACAAGACTGTGACCGGGGGCTGGGGCTTAGCCCCAGCCCTAACCCACGCCGGATATAATAAAAAATAAAATTTGAATAATTTCAAACCCGATTTCATAATAAGAATCAAAAGGTGGTATACTGGTTAGCGGAACATTGTGAAGGCGTTGCATGGACGATAGGTCGTGGGGTCGAACCCCACGGCTACCAAAATTTTGGATCCATAAACTAAAACCACAAGCCACACTATGAGTGACACGTGGCGCCCTCTGATTGGGCCACGTGTCTTCATATAATTTGCCCATAAACGAACACGTGTCACAATCCAATTCGCTGACAACCATCCAAAGAAAATGCACCACATCACCTACCAGCCACGTCATCAATTGCCAACTCAGCTGCCACATCAGCAGGCCACGCAGGATGATGACGTCAGCATGTGCCACGTGTCACCCATCCAGTGGTGACACGTGTCACCTCAATATTGGTCAAACGTATGTTGAAAATCCCATAAATGCATGACACGTGTCACACCCAGGAGTCACCACATGTCCTGTACGGACATGCCACGCGTGATGTACCGTCCTGCCACGTGTCCTGTACGGACTGTACGGACAGGTACAGTCAGCATCATTTTTTACCTGTTTGGCTCGGCGAACAGACCTCGATAACTTCTCCATACGGACTCCGTTTGCGAAAATAAATATACCGCCGGAATCAGGAGAACGAGACGGACGCAATGGCATCGTGTTCGTGGCATTCCGAGCACTTTAAATTTTGAGCAAATTTTAGACCCCTGGTCCAGATTCTGATCATGGTGTCTAGAGTCCCTTAAGGTGAAAATATGGAGTTCTGAGAGATCACATGACTACCAGTCTCCACTTTCACATACAAAATCCCACTCTATCACCACATTTTGATCCATTGTCAATGCATCCACCACAACATCTAGCTTCTGGAAGGCGGATTGGTCTTTCTCCATTCCGTACAAGTCACGTATTATGGCAGGCAATCACCCCAATATTTGAGGCATTTAAACATGTTGTATTTACTATTCTTTTGATTATAGAATGTCTTCCTGGATATTATTATTTTGACCCTGTTTCACCTTGGTGAGTGTCATACATTTCCTAGTAAGTGGCAAATATTTGGGGACGGTTTGTGACTAGGAGTCCCTTAAGGGATTGTTGTACCATTCATGACCATACTTACCACTTTATTCTCATTAAATTCTCATCATATTACCCTCTTATAGTCCCTTTAACTTTAGTGACCCAAGAAGGGCATGTACCTCATTTCATGGGAAGAAGGGGTTTAAGGCCCAAGGGGATGGTTGTTGGTAAAATATAAGAGAATATAATAAAAATTCTAGATGCTCTCCCATTCAAGTATTGAGAATGATGAACTACATTTCTTGAAAGAATTGAATACCTGCACAATATCAAACACACAATAAATATCCTTCTTGAATATAATACTAACATAAGTGTGTTACAATGCTTTACATCGTTACACCTATGGAACTTTGTGGACCTCTTTGTTCAAGCGACATTGTGTTACTGCCCCCCAAGATAATTGATTCACTATTGGGAGTGCACACACATTTGGATTTTTGATTAATCAATAAATGGAAATAAATGGGATTGGAAAAGTGTTGCATTAAGGAAGAAGGTGCAACACACCCCCCTACAAAGGAACCCATAAATGAGACAATGTGAGCCATTGTATGTCATGAAAATCATTGACCTATGAAGTATAAACCCCTTCCCACCTCACCATCCACTATATAACCTTGAAAGGCCATACTTGGGAGCATCCCCTGAGAGGGTTTTGGTCTATTGAATATGACCTTTATGACATCCCTCCCATACCTAAACTTGGTCAATTGTATATGGTATTAAGTTAGTTTTGATGCACATGTTTAGGTTTCTTTCTTATTAGATGTGGTTTACACTTGTAATGATATCTTTAACTTGATATATTTGGATGGAATACCCTTTTGTTTTGTAGGACCTTTTAGTCCATTCCTTGTGGTGTCATCTTGCCATCTGTTCTGTGGTGTCATGGATGATATCCTCCGACATCTCTCCATCTCCCCTCTTCTGGTCTGTGTGGTCCCGTTTCCATCTCACCACCCACCATGTGTCCCACTCACTTCCACATCAGCCTCCCCCTAAAATATTCCCATTATATCTCATCCCCTGTCCCCTCCGCTTGTTTCCTTCCACCATGTGTTTTCCCCTTAAAGCTCTCTCTCACCTCATCACTTCTTATCACACCCTCATAGTTCTGATGCCACCACTCCCGTTATGCGCCCCATCCTTCACGCTGGCCTCCACGCCCATTCATCAGGTCGTTCAGCTAATCCAGGTGGAAGCGCGAAGGGTCTTCCACGTCGCAGAAGTTCCGAGTTGGCCGAGCCATCCTCAATCCCAATGAAGCAGTTATTGAAGTAGTTGGTGGTGGTTGGACATCGCCTCCCCCATAATGGGAAAGTTTGGCGATGAATTAAAGGCACGTCGATTCGCCCACGGAACTGTCGGAGGCTCGATTGCGTCTGCCATAGGTGCACGATCATTCAGAGACTCCAGGTGCAGATTGTCAGAAGCCATGCAGACGCAAAGTTTTTAATGCAACGTCTCGATTTTGTTGCGGTTGTTGTTTTGAGTATATGTAGGCGTTTTCACCATTTTTGCATCTATCGATGGTAGAGCAAAGCTCCCGACTGTAAAGTTTTAACAACCACTCTAGTTTCCTGGTTGTGCAATTGTATCTGAGATTTCTTGTTTCATGACAAACAGTTTCCTTACTTCGTCTATGGTTTTGTCTCATACAAGAGAGTTCATGATCGAATGATTGGCATGAATTGTTACAGTTATGTTATGATAAAGGATTTGTCATGCATTATTGTATTCCCTGGTCTTCTGTGTTCGAATGTAAGTGGATCTTGTGTTTGGACTCTTTCTTCTCTAGTCTGTTGGGAACCTGATGTTTGTGACAGACCCTCGCACTCTTCTCATACAAGTCTTCCCCCTGCTCACCCTTATTACAACTCACTATTTGAAGTTTATCTAAGACATCACTTGCCCATGCAAGCCTGGCCTAGTTTCAGAGTTGAGACGATATTGTTCTGAGTTTGCTTCCATTTGATCATCCCTTTCTAAACAAATCGTGACATTAAACTGATGGGTGTCGGGCTCTGCTCCTGCAAGCAATCCAGGAGTGACTTCTGACGCTAACATTTATGGCGCCGTTGTCGGGGAACGAAGTTGAAGATTTTCCTTGGGATTGAACGACAACAATTAACTGATTCTGAGGGTGCATCAGATATCAGAATTATCAAGGTTGTTACTGTGCACCTGGCGACTCCACTGTGACGACTCCACTGGGACGAACCTGTTGGGTTAGTTGTGGCTTCCAGCGGTAGACACACGCGGTCCCATCCTCAACTACCTCTCGCCACGCCTAAAGAAGATCCGGAGGTGATTATTAGAAAAGGGAAACCCTCCCAAGGAAAAAGCTCTGCTGTTGAACCAGGTATTTCCCCACCTCCTTCTGTAAAAACTCTATTTTCTTATTCTCAGCTCCATAACCAACCTTCTTTAGAGATTTCCCATTTCCTCAATTTTGGGAGTGTTCCCGCTAAGTTTTCCCCTCCTGGTCTGGGATTGGAGGGAGAAATCCTTGTCACTCCCCTCTCCTCTGAAGCTGCTCCTCAGTATAGACTCGGGACTACAGAAGATTTCCCCACTCCTGCACAAAGAGAAGCACCTGCTGACTTGAGCTCATTAGTCTTCTCCTTAAACCCTCTCTTGTTTCCCAGTCCACTTCGAGACTCAATTCCCACAACCCCTTCATGACCTCCTTCTCCTCCAAGTTCTCCTCCACCTAATATTCCTATGGCTGGTGTTAATCCCCCTATGACTAGAATGGAGGCTATTATAGCTGCTAGGTATGCTCCCCTTGTATTACCTCAACCCCTTAACGCCCTCCCGACAGATGGTTACCTTAAGCAACTACCCAAGTTCACGGGTGAGGGGGGCGTAACTGCAGATGAACACCTATAATCCTTTTACATTTTCACAGATGATAATGTCATCATGCATGCAGACGTATGGATGAGGATTTTTGTCCATAGCCTCCAAGGCGAGGCTAGAAAATGGTTCAAGGCCCTGCCTCCTGGATCTGTTGATGGGATAGAAGCTTTAGACAATGCCTTTTTGAGACAATGGGGAGATAAAAAGGATTTCATGTATTATATGACAGAGTTTGGATCTTTGAAGAGAAAAGAAGGAGAGTCTGTCTCCAACTTCTCCAAGCGATTTAATAAAATGTATAATAAAATTCCCACTGAGATAAATCCCTCAGAAGCCTCGGCTAAGATCACTTATGCTAGCACTTTTGATCCTGATTTATGCCTATTGCTGAGAGAGAGAAGAGCCACTACCCTGGTCCACATGCAGGATGCAGCCGTGGAAGTAGAATCTAACATATTGGTTGTTGACCGACTCAGGAACGATGCTGATAGAAACATATCTAACAAAAGGCATGAAGCCTCCCCATCCATTTCCTCTCCCATGCCTCATCAGACTGATGAGACAGCTAGAGTATTAAAATCACTTTCTGCCAGGATGGAGAGGTGGGAGTTAGAAGGGAAGCCCATGTACAGAAATCCCCAGAATGTTGATAATAGAGGTTTCAGGAGACCTAATAACACTGGACCACGGGCCTTACCAAGGGAACAAAGGGGAAAAGACAGAGAGGATCAAAGGATTCAAACCCCTCTCCAAAATAACCTGGTTACTCATGAGGAAGGAGAGGAGATAGACGAATTCGACCCTGAAATTCACTGTGTTGAGGAAGCCCCTCCTTTTCCCCATTTGACTCAGTCTACATACGAAAAATCCCTGATGAACATTCAGATCCATGAATTAGGAAAGCGAGAGAGGGCCGACCACACTTCTAACAGATACAATCTCAGGTCAAGAAAGAAAGAAGGAGACTTTGACATCCAAGACCAGCCCCTCATAGCAGATAGGTCTACTAAAACTACAACAACCACGACTAAAGAAAAGAAAGCTCAGAGTGTTTTTCCAGTAGCCAAAGAACCTATCGATGAGGTAAGGGAAGCTCCTAAGCCTGTTTCCTCTTTTAATTTTGAGCATGAAATTCAAAAGATCAGGATTCTCGTCCCCATCTCTGAGCTAGTTAAAAATGAAGACTTTAAAAGGTCCCTCTATAGGTTGCTACAATCTGAGTCCCTTCAGCCTCCCTCTGACTCAGTGAACCTTCAAGATGAGAAGCCAGTCGTCATCCTAGGTCCCATTGTAGAAGACAACGATGATTCATCCCCTCCCTTCTACACCTCCCTGAACATACATGACAAAGTGTTGCATAATTGCCTCATGGATTCAGGAGCCTCTCATAACGTTATGCCCAAGATAGTCATGGAATAACTGGGACTAGAAGTGACCAAGGCATATCATGATTTGTACTCTTTCGATTCCAGGAGGGTGCAATGTTTGGGAGTCATCAAGGACCTGGTGGTTTCTTTATTTCAGCTGCCCATGAAGAGTGTGGTCATGGACATTGTAGTAGCTGATGTTCCCCCCAAGTTTGGCATGCTGTTGTGAAGGTCTTGGATTAAGAGACTTGGAGGAACGTTACAAATGGATCTCACATATGCCACCATTCTAGTTTTTGGAGGGGAACATAGGAGGTTGTACAGAGAAGCTCAGCTAGCCTATATTGTCAGCGATGAAGAAAACCCCACTAATCACCCCATCTTTGCACTTGACACTGATCTAGGGTCTAGTTTGTTACAGATCACCGAAACTCCTGAGCCCCCTTTACAGATCAGAAAGCATCCCATTCTTAATTAGGAGACACCTCCTCCAACCACCTATGTTTGGAAGATGTTCTTTGATGGAGCTTCCTCTAGTACAGGCGTAGGTGCTGGAGTGGTTTTCATATCACCCTGTCAAGAGACCATATCTTTGTCATACAAGATGGAATTCAAAATCACCAACAATGTGGCAGAATATGAAGCTCTCGTTATGGGTATGAGGGCTGCAAAAGAAATGGGAATAAAGGAGATGGTTGTGTTTGGAGATGCATAACTGATCATCCAACAGGTCAAAAATATTTATCGGGCCAAGCATCCTCGGCCTAGAAGCTACATAAATGAGGTATGGGACTTGATTGATAATTTCTTCTCTACTTTCAACATTGTTTTTGTCCCAAGGGAAGAGAATACCGCAGCTGACTCCCTAGCAGTCTCAGCCAGTTTGTTCATAATCCCCCTGCCACCAAATATTAATGATGAGGTCAAAGTGAGATACAGGCCATCCATCCCGAACAACATAAAGCATTGGAGGGTATTCGAGGACGATCTTGAAATCGAAAAATTTCTTCAGTCCGTCGATGAGTTTTCTGCATTGCACATTGATCAGGACCTTGATCCCGAAGGTGACCCCCCCTCTGAGGTATTCTTGAATAAAATTGTTAATCACCAGATTATTCAACTGCCTAGCAATCACATTTCGAGGGGACTGGTCCCTTTAGAAAGACTGTTTGACAAAAATGATGTGGCAATAAAGGGTGGTGTTTCGAGTGAAGATGCTGACATAGATGAATGCAACATTGGCACACAAGATGAGCCTAAGTTTGTCAAATTGTCAAGCAGCCTGACCAATGAACAGAGGGCAGAATATGCTGGGTTATTAAAATAATTCGCTGATGTGTTTGCATGGGCCTATGAAGACCTAGAAACTTATGACACATCTGTCATCAAGCACAAGATCCCCCTGAAAGAAGAAGCTAAGCCGTTCAGGCAAAAGATGAGACAGATAAATCCCATGTTGCTACCTGTCGTGGAGAAAGAAGTGAAGAAATTGCTAGATGCCCAAATCATTGTCCCCTTGAGGTATTCTGAGTGGGTAGCCAATTTGGTTCCAGTGAGAAAGAAAAGTGGAGAAATCAGACTCTGTGTTGATTTCAGGAACCTGAACAGAAGCTCAAGGAAAGACAATTATTTTCTACCCAACATGGAACACATATTGCAGAAGGTAACTGGTGCATCTAGGATATCCATGATTGATGGGTTTTCGGGGTATAATCAAATATCAGTCATGCATGAGGACAGAGAAAAACCACTCCTTGGGGCACATTCATGTATGCCAAAATTCCTTTTGGATTGATGAATGTGGGGGAACCTTTCAGCGAGCTATGGATATAGCCTTCATCGGGGAGAAAGATCAGTTTGTAGTGATCTATTTGGATGATATCATAGTCTTCTCCAGGTCAGACAAAGAGCACTGCTGCCACTTGAAAAAAGTTTTCCTAAAGTGTCGGAGGTATGGCTTATCTTTAAATTCCAAGAAATATTTGTTTGCTATGAAGGAGGGGAAGCTTTTAGGCCATATAGTATCAGCAGAGGGAGTGAGAATTGACCCCAGTAGGGTAGAGGCAATCCAAACCCTGTCGCCTCCCAGATCCAAGAAGGAAGTTCAGGCCTTTTTGGGGAAGATTAATTTTCTGAGGAGCTTCGTCTCAAATTTTGCTGAGCTGGTGAGACACATCACAACCATGCTCAAGAAGGGAAATGAAGTGAAATGTACCGCCGAGCCCAGGGAATATTTTGTCCAGATTAAAAGGGCATTAACTGAGGCACCTACACTGATCAGTCCTGACTATTCCAAATATTTCCTGATTTTTTCTTTTTCTTTTTGTAATAGAGTAGCAACGGTCTTATTGCAGAGAAATGATCAAGGGAGAGAACAACCTATTGCCTTCTACAACAAGGCATTGAGAGATGCAGAGATCCGGTACGAGATCATGGAGAAGAAGGCCTATGACCTGGTGAAATCTCTCAAGGCTTTCAGAGTCTATGTCTTGCACTCAAAGATCACTGCATATGTTCCTTTGGCCTCTGTGAAGGATATCCTCGTACAGCTTGACATAGACGGAAGAAGAGGTAAGTGGATTGCTAGGATCCTGGAATTTGATCTGGAGGTTAAACCCACCAAATTGATAAAGGGGAAGGGTTTAGCCAAATTGTTGGTTGAATCCAATTGCAAAGCTTTGGGGATTAACTCCGTCAACGAGCAAGCCGAGTCATCTAGCAAGAGTTCCCAAGGTGCTTTATCGCTAGTTGCATGTCCCTGGTACAAGGATATCTTGTACTTTCTGCAAGAATTGAGGCCTCCTGATGGAATGGGAAAAAGAAAGGTAAGGGATTTAAAGCTCAAAGCAGTCAAATATTGCCTCATTGACCAAGCCTTGTACTGGAAAGACCCTCTAGGGGTGTTTTTGAGATGCCTGGACCTGCAAGAAGCCCAAAAGGTTATGTTTGATTTCCATAGTGGTCTTTGCGGAGGTCATCATTGTTGGAAGACCACGACTCATAAGATCCTTCGAGATAGGTATTACTGGCCCACGTTATTCCCTTACGCTTGAAGAGAAATCAGAGCTTGCATCAAATGCCAAAAGTTCTCAGGAAAGTAGCAGCTCAAATCTCTGCCATTGAAGCCTGTAGTAGTTTCAGCTCCCTTTCAGCAGTGGGGATTGGACTTCATTGGAGAAATTCATCCTCCCTCAAGTGGCCAACACAGATGGATCCTGACTGCGACAGATTATTTCACCAAATGGATAGAGGATGTCCCCACCAAGAGCACTTCTCTCAAAGTAATTATCAACTTCCTGGAGGACATCATAGCCAAATTTGGTTGCCCTAGTAGAATTGTCACTGATAATGCCTCCTCCTTTCGGTCTGAGCCTCTAATCAAGTTTTGTGAATAGTATGAGATCTCACTAATTCACTCCACTCCCTATTATCCTCAAGGAAATGGACTGGCGGAATCTTCCAATAAAAGCCTGATCAAGCTCATTAAGAAATTTCTGGAAGACAATAAAAGAGCCTGGGATTCGAAACTCAAATTTTCTCTATGGGCTGATCGAGTGACTACGAAAAGGTCCCTAGGCATCTCACCTTTCCAACTTGTTTATGGAACAGAGGCCATTTTCCCTACTCAGCTCGTCTTATCTGTGGCGAAATTCCTCCAGGACCTTGAAGGAGAGCCTGACCATATGGTCAAAAGGATTCATCATATGGTGGAAGTGTAGCAAATCAGAGAGCAGGTCATGAACAGGGCCTACCATCAGCAACAGTGGATCAAGAAGGCTTTTGATAGGAAGAGCAGAAAGAAAGAATTCAAGCAGGGTGATCTGGTGCTCAAATGGGATGCACCCAGGCAGGAAAAGGGCAAGCACAACAAGTTTGATGCCCTTTGGTTGGGGCCTTTCAATATCCTTGAAGTGTTTTCAAACAACACGTACAGATTACAGGATATGGAAGGCAAAGAGGTTTTTAGTGGCCCAGTAAATGGGCATTTCTTGAAAAAATGTTTTTTGTGAGCCGTAGTCGGCTCTTTTGTTTTTGTTTTGTAAATATTGTTTTGTTTTTAGCTTAATAAATGACTCCATAGCCCAACAGCAAGGCATTGAATCTGTAAAAGAGTCCTTAGAGCATCACAGGGATGACTCTATCCCCCATGGAGCCAAATGTTAGCGATATTTCCTATAGCAGTGGGTTAAAATGCAAAGGAAAGGGTTAAAAACCCACTTACCCTAAGTACCAAACTCAAAATAGGCATGTGGTAAGCGACAAGAAAATTTGTACGGTAGGCATCCACGCACTCGGATCAACGACGTACATGGAATTTCGGAGCCCCCTCACCTTTCTACCTTTAAGCGGAGGGGGGGGGTCCGGAATCAGGGGCGCATCTCTCCTACGGTTGCGATTAGAGCGCCTGGATCAACGACGTGCGAGGCGATTCCGGATCCCCCCCACCTTTCTACCTTTAAGCGGAGGGGGGGGGGTCCAGAATGTAGGATGCATCTCTCCAATGGCTAAGATCATGGTGCCCAGATTAACGGCGCACAAGCAATCTGGACATCCTCTGTCTTTCTGCGTTTAATCAACGTGGGGACGCCTTCCTTGTCGTGTCATCTTGCCATCTGTTCTCCACCTGACCGTGCAAAGAGGCTCGCTCCTTTTAGCCCCTTCCTCATCCTCTGACATCTGTCCATCTCCCCTCTTCTGGTCTGTGTGGTCCCGTTTCCATCTCACCACCCACCATGTGTCCCGCTCCCTTCCACGTCAGCCTCCCCCTAAAATATGCCCATTATATCTCATCCCCTATCCCCTCCGCTTGTTTCCTTCCGCCATGTGTCTTCCCCTTAAATCTCTCTCTCACCTCATCACTTCTTATCACACCCTCATAGTTCTAATGCCACCACTCCCGTTATGCGCCCCATCCTTCGCGCTGGCCTCCACGCCCATTCATCAGGCTGTTCAGCTAATCTAGGTGGCAGCGCGAAGGGTCTTCCACATCGCAGAAGTGCCAAGTTGGCCAAGCCATCCTCAATCCCAATGAAGAAGTTATTGAAGTAGTTGGTGGTGGTTGGACATCGCCTCCGCCATAATGGGAAATTCCGATGACGAATTAAAGGCACGTCGATTCGCCCACGGAACTGTCAGAGGCTCGATTGCGTCTGCCATAGGTGCATGATCATTTAGAGACTGCAGGTGCATATTGTCAGAAGCCATGCAGACGCAAAGTTTTTAATGCAATGTCTCGATTTTGTTGCGGTTATTGTTTTGAGTATATGTAGGCGTTTTCACCATTTTTGCATCTATCGATGGTAGAGCAAAGCTCCCGACTGTAAAGTTTTAACAACCACTCTAGTTTCCTGGTTGTGCATTTGTATCTGAGATTTATTGTTTCATGACAAACAGTTTCCTTACTCCGTCTATGGTTTCGTCTCATACCAGAGAGTTCATGATCGAATGATTCGCATGAATGGTTATAGTTATGTTATGATAAAGGATTTGTCGTGCATTATTGTATTCCCTGGTCTTCTATGTTCAAATGTAAGAGGATCTTGTGTTTGGACGCTTTCTTCTCCAGTCTGTTGGGAACCTGATGTTTGTGATAGACCCTCGCACTCTTCTCATACAAGTCTTCCCCATGATCACCCTTATTACAACTCATTGTTTGAAGTTTATCTAAGACCTCACTTGCCCATGCATGCCTGGCCTAGTTTCATAGTTGAGACGATATTGTTCTGAGTTTGCTTCCATTTGATCATCCCTTTATAAACAAATCGTGACATGAAACTGATGGGTGTCGGGTTCTTCTCCTGCAAGCAATCCAAGAGTGACTTCCGACGCTAACAGAATCCTCAAGGATCCCCGACGACTTAGAAAAGTGTCAAAATGTTCCCTAAAGGGGTGATGTCATCTTATTTTATGTTTTCTTATGTGGTAAAGTGAAAATTAAATATTATTGTTTGGTTCAAGGGGTAATATAAAGGTTGTTGATGATCTGGATTTATGACCAGAATGAAATAAGTAACAGACTGAATACAATAATAGAGAGATATGGAGAACAACAACAAATATTCAGTTAATAATAACTTCTATTGAATAAATAAAATAGGTTGAAATTGTAAAACTGTAGAACTGAAAACAACTTGCTCAAATGGTGGTAGCTATCTCTGAGAAGAGATGTGGCTGTTATGCACATATGTATAAGAAGAATGATTACAGTGAGGCTCTAGTGAAAATTTTAAAATTACTCATGAACTCTAAAACCCTAGAAATCCAAAAAACTAACCCTAGGATATCAAACACTAAAATTTATGTGGGCCTCATTGGGTAAGTTGGTACCACAAATTATAGTGCATCCCCCCTCCCCTTCAGGTTTATGTGACCTCCCAGTCACTGGATCGTTCTCCTTATTGAGTTGAAATGGCTCTTCGGGCTCCTATTGGAACCCTCTGAACAAATCCACAAGTCATTCTGAACTCTTCCCCATGCAAACAAGCACTAAGCGCTGGATCCTTCCCCTCATGACCACTACCCGTGACCACTGACTTAGCCCACAAAGGGAACATTGTGCTTCTCAATTTTGATAATCCTACTGTTGAATCCCATGAATCCTTCAAGTCCTGAAACCTGAAATATGGCTTAACAGGCTCTATCTCCTCCCTTAAAACTCAACCATATGACCTCCTCTATGACTCGGGGCCAAACCTCAAAGCAACAGGATTTCACAACTCACAAAGTTGCGATGAAACTCCAACTTCTCCTCATTGGAATCCCCGAAGTTCAAAACTCCAAAATCCTCTAACTCGGATCGACGGTCCAGATCCTCCTATGTTCCAACGGTCCAAATCCTTTTGGGATTTCACAAATTGACATTTCATGACCCTTGACTTCTCGTCACAATGTTCTCCAAACCTCGAACTCTGAAATGTCGAAATATTGGAGCCTTCCAAATAAATGTCTCACGCTCCTCCTGATCTGATGGCTCATATCGCGTCACGATTTTGTGACTTGTGAGTTCTTAAAACTATGTCTGTTGACTTCCTCCAACAATGAGTCAGCAAAATGCTACCTATTCTCCATGCATCCTCTATGATGGAAGATCCTAATTCTTTCGAATTCTCCTTTCGCAAGTTTTCTCTGGTCTTCACCCTCATTTTCCCAGTGCCCAAATTTATGACGAGTGTAGATCTCTGACACCTGTCACACCAGATCCGACGACTGGAATGATTTAGCAATTTCAGAAATCATGAATCCTTGTGCTTTTCCACCCTTATACGCCTAAGTCCTAAAACCCTTATGGCTTCTGGATCTTCACCACGTGTCCTCTAAAGATGGATGGTCCCAATTATGTCAGAACTTTGGCGAGTCCACTCTCCTACTTATATGAGGGTTAAATCTCATGCGTCTTCTCTCGAATCCAATGGTTGTTGGTCCTATGTGCTTGATCTGATAGTCCAAATCTAATCTCCTGTGACCTCCCCTTCGTTGTTTGGACATGGGCTCCGACGGTCCAAATCTTCACCTCTGCACTTTATCTGATGGCTTTCGACCCTCCTCCTCCTGAGATTATGACTTCTTCCTAGTATTGGGAGATTTCGACGCTTCGACGGTCTCACCATTCGATATCCTTCCTACGAGCCCTGCAACCTTGGTATCTCCTGTGATTTTTTGGAATGTTGTCCCTCTTGAGCTTTGCTAACAATGAAACCTCAAGGGGTTTCTCAATATTCTTCTCCTCTCCGTTGTTACTCTGTGCACAAAGGCATTGTTTCTCTTGAGCTTTCATCAATGAAACTTGACGTCGACCCTCTTCTTCCTTAGAAGACTTATGGTTTCCATCCTGGCACCTTCTGCATTCGATCTACTGATCTTTCGAACTAGAAAAAAATTCTCCCTGCGCACACTCCTTGTGTTCTGACTAGCCTTTAAGAGGCTTCCTTTGAACATTGTGTTCAAGTGTTGTCCTGGTGCATTCCTTGCACAGGTCTTCCTCCAGAGTGTTCAACAACTCTGCTTACTCCTTGATATTCAACCTCTCAAACCTCAAAGGTCTCTCTCTCTTCTCTCCCTCGAACAGATTAAAATACCCTCCTGGCAACTTCTGCTCAAGCATGCCTTGTTGAGATAACAGGGTATTCAAGAACTCTATAAGTGTCTTCTATTGGAAACTTCTCTTGTCTATGAAATCAAAAGAGAGTTCCTTCTGTGCACTCTATGCACTCGCTTGATGCCCGCCTGGCAGAGCTTCAGAGAACCTTCAGTAGTTTTGTCTTCTATGTGCCTTCCTCTACACAATTCCTCCTCCAAGGTGTTCAACAACCTTGAGGCTTCTCCCTTGAGTTAAATTATTCCACTGGTGTGCCCTCTTGCCACGTATTTGTTTGAATTCGACACATAACTCAAATGTGTACTCTTTCACTATCTCACAAAGTCCTCAACACTCTGTCTTGCAACCTCTTGCATGAAGCCACAAAGAACCTAGACCGAAAATCAAATAAACTCATAGATAGATAGAGAAGTCTATCTATCACCTGCAGATGGAACCTATCACATACATATACAACATAAGAATCAATACATACAGACATTCATTCAAACACACACACAATACAATATGCAGAAAAAAAACTCTGTTTGTATTAAATTCAAAATGCATATACAAAGGTTACAAAATCTCGGACTGCAATACAGTCTTGAATCCTCTCTTTTCTCCTCTCTAATCTACCTATTTTCCTCTCATAGAACTCTCTCTATCCAATACTAACTCATCTAGATACAAAAGGATATTTTACAAAGAGGGGCTCCTCAAGCTCTTACCTCCATCTCACCTACTCTCATTGACTATAATGAATTACATTAAATGGTTGTCTAGTCTGAATCGGATCTAGATATCAACCTCTCAACCATTAAAGGTGACTCTAACTATAGCCTGCACAAAATCATGGCTTGGTTCTACCATCCTTACAAACATTTAATAACAATTTGAATTTTGAAAATGAGAGGGCTAATGCCTCTTCTCCTTGAATGCGCACTGAATTTGCTAGCTGGCTGGCGCATTGCTAACGTGAAGCGATGCTCCTCCATCATAATCCACTGCTACAAAAAAATTCATGAGCTCCTGCTCATGAGATTCCCCACTCTATTGAAATCCACCTGGATCCCAAATTTTTCTTTGGAGTTGTCCATTTGCTCGACTGCTTCAATGTTGTTGCTTCTATTGCAGGCTTCTTTCTACTCAGCTTCTCCTTGCTGGAAGATTCTTGTGCTGACCTCAACATAAACCTTCTTATCTTCTCAATCACCTCGTCTAGCTACTCCAGTTGTTGGTTCTCTTTATGCAGTCTCCTCAGCTGGACTTATTCCTTATCGATGGGTAGATCAACTTGATCCCCCTTGCAATTTTCTCCATCTATTGTGGTCTTGACTTGCCACTCTCCTGCAGATTTGAGCTCTGCAATCTCTTCTTGATTGACCTATTGTTCAGTCACCTTCTCTGATAGGTTAGCTTCTGCCATTTCTCCTTGCACTGGTTCAACTCCATCTTCCCCCATCTTCTCCCCAGATTGGAATTCTGATTCATCTTCTGTTGCATGACTCAGCCCTACAGTCATCATCTGTTCATCTCCCTGGCTGAAATTTTTGAGAAATTTCTCTGAATGCTCTTCTTCCAAAATCTGCGTGACTGTATGCTCATGGAAGTCATCTATTGGCTGTGGATGGTTCAACCAATCTTACAGCATCTCTAACTCCTTCTCCCATGGAGTGCACATATTATCTACATGCTCTTCTTCTATTGGGGTAGAAATCAATACCTTCTCCTTCTCCTCCTCTATGACAGTCACATATGGTTGTCCTTCTCTTGTTGTTGTTGCAACTGCAACATAGGCTTTGGCCTCAATTGGGATATATGGAAGGAATACCTCTATTCCTCCAATGATCAGAACACTCATGTGATCTTCCTCTGTCAGCTCTCCTCACTGATCCAACCTAACCCTTGAGTTCATGAGATTGTCAACTAATCTCATCTCAATTCCCTTGCCCACCTGGAAAATTGGGATTTCCATCCTACCCACCTGGAAGTCTATGAGATCCTCCAGTGATCCCATCTCGTCATCATCACTAAGATTTATCCCATCTTTCGGCTCACAAATATGAACCATCTCCTCTTCACCCCTGAGGATTTTAACATACCTCAGCCACATTCCCAAAAACCTCTATTGTCCTCTGGCTAACAATTTCTGAATGAGCCACTTTACTTTCCTCTTCAGAGGCCATTCATATACCCAATGCATTTTTTCATCCTACAACATTTTAAATGCAAGCCTCTCCATCCTTGCCCTTATCTCGCTGATTTATTTATCTATCTTATCCTTTATTTTCTGTTGGCGATCTTCTTTTGGACCATTATCATGGCCTTCAATAGCCATATTCTTTCTTTTTGGTTTCAACCCACCTGACTATCTAATGTATGTTGCCTTTGTGAAAACAAATCTCCATGTATACAGAATCAACACCATGTCTTCCTCTTATCTTACACCTGAAATCTACTGAAGAAAATTATCACTCTGATACCACTCTGATGCAGCCCCCCTCCTCTTCGGGGTTCTGCAACCTCCCACTCACTAGATCATTCTCCTTCTTGAGTTGAAATGGCTCTTCGGGCTCCTGTTGGAACCCTCTGAAAAAATCCACAGGTCCTTCTGAACACTGCCCCATGAAAAAAAGCACTGAGCACAAGCTCCTTCCTCTCCTGGCCACTACCCATGACAACCAACTTATCCAACAAAGGGCATGTCGTGTTTTGCAATTTTGCAAATCCTGCTGATGAGTCCCCTGACTCCTTCAAGTCCCGAAACCCTAAATAGGGCTCAATGGGCTCTAGCTCCTCCCTTAAACCTCAACCATATTACCTCCTCTATGACTTGGGCCCAGGGGACTCAACAACAGGATTCGCGAAATAGAGAAACGCGACGTGCCCTTTGTGGACTAAGTTTGTGGTCACAGGTAGTGGTCATGAGAGGAAGGAGATCATGCTCAGTGCTTGTTTGCATGGGGCAAAGTTTAGAAGGACCTGTGTATTTTTTCATAGGGTTCCAACAGGAGCCCAAAAATCCATTTTGTCTCAAGAAGGAGAACGATCCAGTGAGTTGGAGCTCGCAAAACCCTGAAGGGGAGGGGGGCTACACCAGTGAATCCCTAAAGTATGAAACCCTGAAATCCTCTAATGCGGATCGATGGTCCAGATCCTCCTATGATTCAATGGTCTAGATCCTTTCATGATTTCATGAATTGAGATTTAGCGACCCTTGACTTCTCGTCACGATGTTCTCGAAACCTCGAACTCCGAAATGCCAAAATCTTGGAGCCTTCCAAATAAATGTCTCACACTCCTCCTAATCTGACAACTCAGATTGCATCGTGATTTCATGAATTGCGGGTTCTTAAAACTCTTTCCGTTGACTTCCTCCAAAAACAAGTCAGCGAAATGATACCTTCTCACCATACGTCCTTTACAATGGATGGTCCTTATTGTTTCTCAAATTCTCCTTTCGCGAGTTTGCTCCAGTATTCACCCTCGTTCTCCTGGTGCCCAAATTTCTAACGAGTGTAGATCTCCGACACCTATCACCGCAGATCCGACGGCTGGAATGATTTCACAATTTCAGCGATCGTGAATCCTCGCGCTTCTCCACCATTATACTCCTAAGTTTTGAAACCCCAATGGCTTTCGGATCTTCGCCACATGTCCTCTAATGATGGATGGTCCCAATGATGTCAGGACTTTGGTGAGTCCACTCTCCTACTTATACAAGGGTTAAACCTCGTGCGTCTTATCTCGGATCCACTGGTTGTTGGTCCTTTGTGCTTGATCTAATGGTTCATATCTAATCTCCTATTCTCCCCTTCGTTGTCTGGACATGGGCTCCGACGGTCGAGATCTTTGCCTCTGCAGTTTATCCGATGGCTATCAATGCTCCTCCTCATGAGCTTACGATTTCTTCCTAGTATTAGGATATTTCAATGCTTCAAAGGTCTCAGCCTTCGATCTCCTTCTTACAATCCTTGCAACCTTGGTCTTGCCTGTGATTTTTTAGAAAACTGTCCCTCCTGATATTTTCCAACTTTGAAACCTCGAGGTGTTTCTCAATCTTCTTCTCCTCTCCACTGTTACTTTGTGTTCAAAGGCACTGTTTCTCCTGATCTTTCATCAATGAAACTTGACCTCAACTCTGTTCTTCCTTAGAATACTTATGGTGGCCCTCCTAGCACCTTCTGTGCTCGATCTTCCGATCTTTCGAACTTGAAAACAAGTTCTCCTTGTGCACACTCCTTGTGTTCTGACCAGCCTTTCAGAGGTTTCCTTTCAGCACTTCATTCAAGTGTTTGCCTGGTGCATTCATTGCACAAGTCTTCCTCCAAAGTGTTCAACAAATTTGTTTCCTCCTTGATATTCAACTGCTCAGACCTCAAAGGTGTTTGTCTCTTCTATCCCTCGAAGATATTAAAATGCCCTACTGGCAACTTCTGCTCAAGAACACCTTGATGAGCTAACAGAGTATTCAACAACTTTGTAAGTGTCTTCTCTTGGATACTTCTCTTTTCTATGAACTCAAAACAAAGTTCCTTCTATGTACTCTATGCACTCGCTTGATGCCCGCCTGATAGAGCTTCACAGAACCTTTAGTAGTTGTGTTTTCTCTATGCCTTCCTCTACACAATTCCTCCTCCAATGTGTTCAACAACCTTGAGGCTTCTCCCTTGAGTTAAATTATTCCACTGGTGCGCCCTCCTACCACGTCCTCATCTGAATTCAACACATAACTCAAATGTGCACTCTTGCACTAGCTCATAGAGTCCTCAACACTTTGTCATGAAACCTCTTGCATGAAGCCAGAAAGAACCCATACCGAAAATCAAATAAACTCACAGATAGATAGAGAAGTCTATCTATTTCCTGTGGATGGAACCTGTTAGCGCTCTGTAATTTGCCTAAGGCTGCGAAGGCAATCATAGAGGCCAACCTTGAACCGCTTCGAGTCTTGGATCTAGCCCTCCAAGACTCAGAGAGGGATCTCTCTTTTAGATTTAGCTTGGTTTGTAAGGGATGGATTTTAGGCTACTTATAAAAGTATAGGGTTTTAGTTTTGGTTTTTAAATGGTCAGTTTGGGACAGCAACGAGGGCAATTGGGCAAATGGGGTCTGCACTTTAAACAAGGTGATTTAATTCTCAGATTTGGACAGATCCCTTTCATAGGGCAAGGTAGCAACAATATTGGATCGAATCAAGTTATAATGGCGTCAGTTTAAGGAAGAAAAAGGGGAGGAAAAAGCCCAGCAAAGGAGCAGCTAAGAATTCCTAAGCTGGGTTCTTTAGATGAACAACATAAAGATTATCACAAGCTGAGAGGTAGAGTATCTGCTGATAAATTATGCCTCTATAACATTCCTTCTGATAATAAGAACTGAAAACAAAATGAAAGATAACAGGAAAAACATTTTAACAGAGAGAAACTCCACCAATATCACCACACAAGAATCCTGTAAAAGAAATATGTCTAATTACTAATCCATCATTAAAATTACAGAGAAATATTCTCTGGCCATACACAGTCCATGCTCCAGCAAAGAAAATTTTATTCCTGTCAGGTTGAAAAACCCCTCACACAGGTCGAACCAGCAAAAAAAAATGCTTCACTGCGAGGACCCTCTCGTACTCAGCCCAGTCGAACCCTCTTCTAGTCTTTTACAAGTGTATTTATAATGAAAAATCCCCCCAGCTTTGCAAAGATGCGGGCTTTACTTCTGCACTCTAAGAATAGTAAATGGTTACAAAGATCTCGACACCTGTAGGCTATCTTTAAAACAACAAGACAACAAATCAGAGGAAAACTAAATTTAGTACCACTGCTTTGACATTTGGTGTTGGTTAATGTTTTGCTGGCGAATGGAAGTTAACAACATTACAATGAACAAAAGTGGCAGCAGCTGAATGCCTTGAGGTGGTTGGGTAACTGTAACCTCCTGCCATGTGTGATCTGTAACCGAATTTCTTGTTTGCCAGCGACTGGGATACATTCCATTTGTCATTCATGGAATTAAATTTCCATATGCCCTCGACTACCAGTTTCATTTGAACGATGCTTCAAACTATGATGCTCTGCCACCTGTGATTAAACTTGCTCTGCCACCTATGTAACTGATTATCTCTCTAAGCTATCAAACTATTTCCTTTTTCTTCCTGCTCCTCAGATTTCTGTTCGTCCATTCTCTGTGGGTGACTGTAATCTGCATTATCATCTGTGATGTGAACAGCTTCTAGGTGTGACGGGCCATATTTATCCTCCAGCCAATCCTCATCTTTGTGAGCTTCAAAAATGCATGCTTCTGCATGGTCATATACTCTGTTCTGTATTCTTGATATCTGCGCTCTGTTTCAACTGGTGAGAATGCTAATCTAACAAACCTATAGCTGTAGATCAAGCCTGGAGTAGGATTGGGCTAATCCAGGAAATTAGTATGTTACTTAGTGCCAATTGTATTTCTCCTCAATTTCTTTAGCAAGAATAGGTTTTCCATGTGCTACACTCTGTAACAGCTTAAGATATGACTGATAGGAGTCATTCCCCAGATGAAGTAAAGGAGAATCTGTCATCTGCGTCATCTAAAACACTTCCTGAAGCTTCAAACGCAGAGCATAGTCACTGTTCACTTCATGTGCATGGACAACTATAGGATAGAGACTGTGCCATCGGCTAATACTCCAGGTTTAGACTTATTAGGATCATCTTCTTCAACGTCTGATGGCTCACTCTCAACCAGACTATAAGCAATCTAGGAACAATCTGGCACTGTTTCTACAACTGTCATTTTAAGGTATAACGACACCTGTTTCCATTTATCATCTGAGAAAAGACTATCAAGATTGTTCATTGAACGAACAAAAGCAGATACGCCAATTCTAGCCAAACATTGAACCCGCTGCTTTATAAAATTTATTAGGAGTTCCAACACTTTCCCAAGTAAATGGTTTACTGAATCATAAAACTTTGACAAAAAGGTCAACAAGTAGTTGCAGTGCCAGTGTACATGTTTAAGAAATCCAAGCTTCTTCCTCACGACCATTATATTTATTTTCTGAGCCATTCACATGTCTGCAGGGTTAGGCGCAAGTCGAACAAAGTCAAATATTGGAAAAAGGACCCACTCAAACACTCGTTCCCACAAAGCAGATGAAAATAAGTGTCCATGGTGTCGCAGTGTATCAAAAAGCATTTGCAATTCACTTTTCCTAACATCAGGCATAGTGTCGAAAGAAAACTTAGAAAATCCTGCTAATAAAGGCAGCCAAAGTACAATTGATCATGTTCATTAGTAAACTTTGGACTGTCTAGCTCAACAATAAATGAAGTAGCAGTCTTCGTAGCTTTTTCATTATCTTTGTTTTTCGAAGAAGAAATAAGGACCCCCTCAGCAAGTTTTAGAGCACAGAAACGAAGAAATGCAATTGCCACTGATTTTAGTGAAATAGATGATGTATTTTACTTGCGGAGGCAAAGTATCGTGTTTTAATAAATCCATTTACTTTGGCTCCTGAAACTGACACCTAAATTGTTTTCAGGGGTAGGAAAACCAATGCATGCATTTGTTCCATTTAAGTTGTGTTTCCTCGAGGACTTCACTAAAGCGATTATCGCTGAGACAATTGTTAGCTCCTGAAGGCTAGTTGAAGAGCTCCTCTACCTAGGCAAACTCTGCCCTCCATAGCTGTGCATGATTTTCAATATAATACTAGCAATGTATTCAGGCTTGCATTCTTTCGACATGATCTGTCAAGCAACACTGGGTCCAAACACCAAACTTCGATTCACATAACCTATTTACAGTAGCGTAAAGGTGTTTGTTATCTTGTTGAGGCGTTATGCAGAGGATAAGCCCGAGAGGGTTACCATTCTTCACGGCTGATTCTATCATATGTTTAATGACACCTTTATCTCTATCGCCGGTGGTGATGCCAAATTAGTGTTCATAATCCCACCTGGTACGTGCAGTTGCCTTCTATGCACGCATGTCTCTCTGCATTGGACACCTTGCAACTTATTCAAACGGCTGGAAGAGGGTTTTAAAACTGCGTTTCATATATTTTTTGGTTTCCTGTGGGCAATATCCCACATTCGCATGGTGGAATGAGATTTGCGCATTTAAATTAGCCAACAGTTACATGCTATGTCAAATAAGTGAGCCCGAGCCTTGGGCTTTGGGGTTTGGTGTTGGCGTTGACTTTGGTTTTTGTGTTTGTTGTAGGTGTATTGAACGGTGCTTATCCCTTGGTGTCGAGCATTAGGAGGTTGGCCCGAGGCCAATATATTTTTTTCTAAAAAATATTATCAAATTCTTGTATAGAATTCTGCATAAAGGCCGAGGGCTAACTTAGACTTTAAAAAGGCCAAATTGGACTAATAAGTTCAAATTTCAGGTTAATCAACCAAAACCAAAAACTTAACCATGCATTATTTTTTCCATCCAAACCAACTATTCATATTTTCTTGCCCAAAATGCACCGACAACTCGCTTTTAAGATCGCACACAGATACTCAATTTTTGCTTGGTGAGTGTCAAGCGCTTTCGGTATCCTTCGCCATGCGTCTTGAGCGAACACCTATGCCTGAAAAGATAAATATCATTTATAACATTGATTCCCTATTATATAGGGTTCTAACATAGGCTCCACCTGGGGAAGATAGCTCCGAAGGAGGTGTCTAGAATCCATGAACTCTGAATTTCGCCGACCAGCTGATCATTGGGCTGCCCCCAAACTGTAAACTGAAAATAAACTATGAAGAAACGAAAAAGAAAATATGCTCATTCTGTTGAGCTTATTGGCACTTTCCTACCTACCCTAATCTAACAGTTACTACTTCAATCAGGTAATGAAAAATTGCCAATGAAGCCAACCCAGCAGTTGATCCCATGATTGGGCTTCCTCATCATGCTTGATGAAAATCAAAACTGAAATATGTACTGGCAGCTGGTGATAGCTTGGGTCCTTACAGAAAAAACATGATCGAACATTTATACTGAAAAAGAGCTCCATATAATTTCTGACCGGGTCAAAAAATAAATGATCTATTTGTTGATTCTCCGAGTATTCCTTCAGCATTTTATCATGGATAAGTTTCCTATTCGTGTCCTCAATATCAGACCATGACTGCAACTGTTCAACTTCAAACTTATGCTTGCCAACAAAAGGTTCATCAATCACAAAATCGAAAGAGGACACAATATCTTTTGGTTTTGGAGACATGAGTCACTCATAAAATGGGTTTGGATGTTGGAAACTATAAGACTGAATCTGAGTATTCAAAGGCTCAATATCTTTTGCAAGTCTTTCAGCAACTAGCTCGAGAACACACATTTTAATTTTATGAGAATATTTTTTCGATTTACAACACTGAAACATAGCTGCTAACGAAACTTCATCAAATTGAAAATCTGCTAACGCATCCCTGAGATCTTTGACAGCTTCACAATATATAGGATTTTTCACATACCTTGTCATCTTGAAGTATCATCAAGGCTTTGAAACCTGGATTCTTCAGCAGTAGAGTCTCTTGTGAACTTTGAAGACCGGGATATTGAACAATGGAGTCGCCAGGTGAATGGTACATCCTTCCAGTGTTTGGCTTCTGTTCACCATCAGAAGTCAAATCTGAACTTGAAGTGCATATCTGGAGAATGTCCCCAGTGGAGTCACCAAAAATGTTAGCGCTCTGTAATTTGCCTAAGGTTGCGAAGGAAATCACAGAGGCCAACCTCGAACCACTTCGAGTCTTGGATCTAGCCCTCCAAGACTCAGAGAGGGATCTCTCTTTTAGATTTAGCTTGGTTTGTAAGGGATGGATTTTAGGCTAGTTATAAAAGCATAGGGTTTTAGTTTTGGTTTTTAAATGGTCAGTTTGGGACAACAAGGAGGGCCATTGGGCAAATGGGGTCTGTGCTTTAAACAAGGTGATTTAATTCTCAGATTTGGACAAAGTCTTTTCACAGGGCAAGGTAGAAGCAATATTGGATCGAATCAAGTTATGATGGCGTCGGTTTAAGGATGAAAAAGGGGAGGAAAAATCCCAGCAAATAAGAAACTAAGAATTCCTAAGCTGGGTTCTTTAGATGAACAACATAAAGATTATCACAAGCTGAGAGGTAGAGTATCTGCTGATAAATTCTTCCTCTATAACATTCCTTCTGATAATAAGAACTGAAAACAAAATGAAAGATAACAGGAAAAACATTTTAATAGAGAGAAACTCCACCAATATCACCACACAAGAATCCTGTAAAAGAAATATGTCTAATTACTGATCCATCATTAAAATTACAGAGAAATATTCTCTGGCCATACACAGTTCATGCTCCAGCAAAGAAAATTTTATTCCTGTTAGGTTGAAAAACCCCTCACACAGGTCGAACCAGCAAGAAGAAATGCTTCACTACCAGGACCCTCTCGTACTCAGCCCAGTCGAACCCTCTTCTAGTCTTTTACAAGTGTATTTATAATGAAAAATCCCCCCAGCTTTGCAAAGATGCGGGCTTTACTTCTGCACTCTAAGAATAGTAAATAGTTACAAAGATATTGACACCTATAGGCTATCTTTAAAACAACAAGACAACAAATCAGAGGAAAACTAAATTTAGTACTGCTGCTTTGACATCTGGAGTTGGTTAATGTTTTGCTGGCGAATGGAAGTTAACAGCATTACAATGAACAAAAGTGGCAGCAGTCGAATGCCTTGAGGTGGTTGGGTAACTGTAACCTCCTGCCATGTGTGATCTGTAACCGAATTTCTTCTTTGCTAGCGATTGGGATACATTCCATTTGTCATTCATGGAATTAAATTTCCATATGCCCTCGACTACCAGTTTCATTTGAACGATGCTTCAAACTATGATGCTCTGCCACCTGTGATTAAACATGCTCTACCACCTATGTAACTGATTATCTCTCTGAGCTATCAAACTATTTCCTTTGTCTTCCATCTCCTCAGATTTTTGTTCGTCCATTCTCTGTGGGTGACTGTAATTTGCATTATCGTCTGTGATGTGAACAACTTCTAGGTGTGACGGGTCGTATTTATCCTTCAGCCAATCCTCGTCTTTGTGAGCTTCAAAAATGCATGCTTCTGCATGGTCATATACTCTGTTCTGTATTCCTGATATCTGCGCTCTGTTTCAGCTGGTGAGAATGCTAATCTAACAAACCTATAGTTGTAGATCAAGCCTGGAGTAGGATTGGGCTAATCCAGGAACTTAGTATGTTACTTAGTGCCAATTGTATTTCTCCTCAATTTCTTTAGCAATAATAGGTTTTCCATGTGCTACACTCTGTAACAGCTTAAGATATGACTGATATGACTCATTCTCCAGACGAAGTAAAGGAGGATCTGTCATCTACGTCATCCAAAACACTTCCTGAAGCTTCAAACGCAGAGCATAGTCTCTGTTCACTTCATGTGCATGGACAACTATAGGATAGAGATTGTGCCATCAGCTAATACTCCAGGTTTAGACTTATTAGGATCATCTTCTTCAACGTCTGATGGCTCACTCTCAAGCAGACTATAAGCAATCTAGGCACAATCTGGCACCATTTCCACAGCTGTCATTTTAAGGTATAACGACACCTGTTTCCATTTATCATCCGAGAAAATACTATCATCATTGTTCATTGAACGAACAAAAGCAGATACGCCAATTCCAGCCAAACATTGAACCCGCTGCTTTATAAAATTTATTAGGAGTTCCAGCACTTTCCCAAGTAAATGGTTTACTGAATCATAAAACTTTGACAAAAAGGTCAACAAGTAGTTGCAGTGCCAGTGTACATGTTAAATAAATCCAAGCATCTTCCTCATGACCATTATATTTATTTTCTGAGCCATTCACATGTCTGCAGGGTTAGGCGCAGGTCGAACAAAGTCAAATATTGGAAAAAGGACCCACTCAAACACTCATTTCCACAAAGCAGATGAAAATAAGTGTCCATGGTGTCGCAGTGTATCAAAAAGCATTTGCAATGCACTTTTCCTAACATCAGGCATAGTGTCGAAAGAAAACTTAGAAAATCCTGCTAATAAAGGCAACCAAAGTACAATTGATCATGTTCATCAGTAAACTTTGGACTGTCTATCTCAACAGTAAATGAAGTAGCAGGCTTCGCAGCTTTTTCCTTATCTTTGTTTTTCGAAAAAGAAATAAGGACCCCCTCAACAAGTTTTAGAGCACAGAAATGAAGAAATGCAATTGCCACTGACTTTAGTGAAATAGATGATGTATTTTACTTGCAGAGGAAAAGTATCGTGTTTTAATAAATCCATTTACTTTGGCTCCTAAAACTGACACCTAAATTGTTTTCAGGGGTAGGAAAACCAATGTGTGCATTTGTTCCATTTAAGTTGTGTTTCCTCGAGGACTGCACTAAAGCTATTATCCCTGAGACAATTGTTAGCTCCTGAAGGCTAGTTGAAGAGCTCCTCTACCTGGGCAAACTCTGCCCTCCATAGTTGTGCATGATTTTCAATATAATACTAGTAATGTATTCAGGCTTGCATTCTTTTGACATGATCTGTCAAGCAACACTGGGTCCAAACACGAAACTTCGATTCACATAACCTATTTACAGTAGCGTAAAGGTGTTCGTTATCTTGTTGAGGCGTTATGCAGAGGATAAGCCCGAGAGGGTTACCATTCTTCATGATTGATTCTATCATATGTTTAATGACACCTTTATCTCTGTCATCGGCGGTGATGCCAAATTAGTGTTCATAAGCCCACCTGGTATGCGCAGTCGCCTTCTATGCACGCATGTCTCTCTGCGTTGGACACCTTGCAACTTATTCAAACGGCTGACAGAGGGTTTTAAAACTGTGTTTCATATATATATTTTTTTCCTGTGGGCAATATCCCACATTCACATGGTGGAATGAGCTTTGCGCATTTAAATTAGCCAACAGTTACATGCTATGTCAAATAAGTGAGCCCGAGGCTTGGGCTTTGGGGTTTGGTGTTGGCGCTGACTTTGGTTTGTGTGTTTGTTGTAGGTGTATTGAACAGTGCTTATCCCTTGGTGTCGAGCATTAGGAGGTTGGCCTGAGGCCAATATATTTTTTGCTAAAAAATATTATCAAATTTTTGTATAGGATTCTGCATAAAGGCCGAGGGATAACTTAGACTTTAAAAAGGCCAAATTGGACTAATAACTTCAAAGTTCAGGTTAATCAACCGAAACCAAAAACTTAACCATGAATTATTTTTTCCATCCAAACCAACTATTCATATTTTCTTGCCCAAAATGCACCAACAACTCACTTTTAAGCTCGCACACAGGTACTCAATTTTTGCTTGGTGATTCTCGAGCACTTTCGGCATCCTTCGCCATGCGTCTTGAGCGAACACATATGGCTAAAAAGATAAATATCATTCATAACATTGATTCCCTATTATATAGGGTTCTAACATAGGCTCCACCTGGGGAAGATAGCTCCGAAGGAGGTGTCTAGAATCCATGAACTCTGAATTTCGCCGACCAGCTGATCATTGGGCTGCCCCCAAACTGTAAACTGAAAATAAACTATGAAGAAACGAAAAAGAAAAGATGCTCATTCTGTTGAGCTTATTGGCACTTTCCTACCTACCCTAATCTAACAGTTACTGCTTCAATCAGGTAATGAAAAATTGCCAATGAAGCCAACCCAGCAGTCGATCCCATGATTGGTCTTCCTCATCATGCTTGATGAAAATCAAAACTGAAATATCTACTGGCAGTTGGTGATAGCTTGGGTCCTTACAGAAAAAACATGATTGAACATTTATACTGATAAAGAGCTCCATATAATTTGCGACTGGGTCAAAAAATAAATGATCTACTTGTTGATTCTCCGGGTATTCCTTCAACATTTTATCATGGATAAGTTTCCTATTCGTGTCCTCAATATCAGACCATGACTGCAACTGTTCAACTTCAGACTTATGCTTGCCAACAAAAGGTTCATCAATCACAAAATCGAAAGAGGACACAATATCTTTTGGTTTGGGAGACGTGAGTCGCTCATAAAATGGGTTTGGATGTTGGAAACTATAAGAATGAATCTGAGTATTCAAAGGCTCAATATCTTTTGCAAGTCTTTCAGCAACTAGCTCGAGAACACAAATTTTAATTTTATGAGAATATTTTTTCGATTTACAACACTGAAACACAATTGCTAATGAAACTTCATCAAATTGAAAATATGCTAACGCATCCCTGAGATCTTTGACAGCTTCACAATATATAGGATTTTCCGCATACCTTGTCATCTTGAAGTATCATCAAGGCTTTGAAATATGGATTCTTCAGCAGTAAAGTTGCTTGTGAACTTTGAAGACAGGGATCTTGAACAATGGAGTTGCCAGGTGAATGGTACAACCTTTCGGTGTTTGGCTTCTGTTCACCATCAGAAGTCAAATCTGAACTTGAAGTGCAGATCTGGAGAATGTCCCCAGTGGAGTCGCCAAAAATGTTAGCACTCTGTAATTTGCCTAAGGCTACGAAGGCAATCACAGAGGCCAACCTTGAACCGCTTCGAGTCTTGGATCTAGCCCTCCAAGACTCAGACAGGGATCTCTCTTTTAGATTTAGCTTGGTTTGTAAGGGATGGATTTTAGGCTAGTTATAAAATTATAGGTTTTTAGTTTTGGTTTTTAAATGGTCAGTTTGGGACAGCAAGGAGGGCCATTGGGCAAATGGGGTCTGTGCTTTAAACAAGGTGATTTAGTTCTCAGATTTGGACAAAGTCCTTTCACAGGGAAAGGTAGCAGCAATATTGGATCGAATCAAGTTATAATGGCGTCGGTTTAAGGAAGAAAAAGGGGAGGAAAAAGCCTAGCAAAGGAGCAGCTAAGAATTCCTAAGATGGGTTCTTTAGATGAACAACATAAAGATTATCACAAGCTGAGAGGTAGAGTATCTGCTGATAAATTCTGCCTCTATAACATTCCTTCTGATAATAAGAACTGAAAACAAAATGAAACATAAAAGGAAAAACATTTTAACAGAGAGAAACTCCACCAATATCACCACACAAGAATCCTGTAAAAGAAATATGTCTAATTACTGATCCATCATTAAAATTACAGAGAAATATTCTCTGGCCATACACAGTCCATGCTCCAGCAAAGAAAATTTTATTCCTATCAAGTTGAAAAACCCCTCACACAGGTCGAACCAGCAAGAAAAAATGCTTCAGTACCAGGACCCTCTCGTACTCAGCCCAGTCGAACCCTCTTCTAGTCTTTTACAAGTGTATTTATAATGAAAAATCCCCCTAGATTTGCAAAGATGCGGGCTTTACTTCTGCACTCTAAGAATAGTAAACAGTTACAAAGATATCGACACCTGTAGGCTATCTTTAAAACAACAAGACAACAAATCAGAGGAAAACTAAATTTAGTACTGTTGCTTTGACATCTGGAGTTGGTTAATATTTTGCTGGCGAATGGAAGTTAACAACATTACAATGAACAAAAGTGGCAGCAGTCGAATGCCTTGAGGTGGTTGGGTAACTGTAACCTCCTGCCATGTGTGATCTGTAACCGAATTTCTTGTTTGCCAGCGACTGGGATAAATTCCATTTGTCATTCATGGAATTAAATTTCCATATGCCCTCGACTACCAGTTTCATTTGAACGATGCTTCAAACTATGATGCTCTGCCACCTGTGATTAAACTTGCTCTGCCACCTATGTAACTGATTATCTCTCTGAGCTATCAAACTATTTCCTTTATCTTCCTGCTCCTCAGATTTTTGTTCGTCCATTCTCTTTGGGTGACTGTAATATGCATTATCATCCGTGATGTGAACAACTTCTAGGTGTGACGCGTCGTATTTATCCTTCAGCCAATCCTCGTCTTTGTGAGCTTCAAAAATGCATGCTTCTGCATGGTCATATACTCTGTTCTGTATTCCTGATATCTGCACTCTATTTCAGTTGGTGAGAATGCTAATCTAACAAACCTATAGCTGTAGATCAAGCCTGGAGTAGGATTGGGCTAATCTAGGAACTTAGTATGTTACTTAGTGCCAATTGTATTTCTCCTCAATTTATTTAGCAAGAATAGGTTTTCCATGTGATACACTCTGTAACAGCTTAAGATATGACTGATAGGACTCATTCTCCAGATGAAGTAAAGGAGGATCTGTCATCTGCGTCATCCAAAACACTTCCTGAAGCTTCAAACGCAGAGCATAGTCACTGTTCACTTCATGTGCATGGACAACTATAGGATAGAGACTGTGCCATCAGCTAATACTCCAGGTTTAGAATTATTAGGAACATCTACTTCAACGTCTGATGGCTCACTCTCAACCAGACTATAAGCAATCCAGGCACAATCTGGCACCATTTCTGCAGCTGTCATTTTAAGGTATAACGACACCTGTTGCCATTTATCATCTGAGAAAAGACTATCAACATTGTTCATTGAATGAACAAAAGTAGATACACCAATTCCATCCAAACATTGAACCCACTGCTTTATAAAATTTATTAGGAGTTCGAGCACTTTCCCAAGTAAATGGTTTACTGAATCATAAAACTTTGACAAAAAGGTCAACAAGTAGTTGCAGTGCCAATGTACATGTTTAAGAAATCCAAGCATCTTCCTCATGACCATTATATTTATTTTCTGAGCCATTCACATGTCTGCAGGGTTAGGCGCAGGTTGAACAAAGTCAAATATTGGAAAAGGACCCACTCAAACACTCGTTCCCACAAAGCAGATGAAAATAAGTGTCCATGGTGTCACAGTGTATCAAAAAGCATTTGCAATGCACTTTTCCTAACATCAGGCATAGTGTCGAAAGAAAATTTAGAAAATCCTGCTAATAAAGGCAACCAAAGTACAATTGATCATGTTCATCAGTAAACTTTGGACTGTCTAGCTCAACAGTAAATGAAGTAGTAGGCTTCCTAGCATTTTCCTTATCTTTGTTTTTCGAAGAAGAAATAAGGACCCCCTCGGCAAGTTTTAGAGCACAGAAATGAAGAAATGCAATTGCCGCTGACTTTAGTGAAATAGATGATGTATTTTACTTGCGGAGGCAAAGTATCGTGTTTTAATAAATCCAGTTACTTTGGCTCCTGAAACTGACACCTAAATTGTTTTCAGGGGAAGGAAAACCAATGCGTGCATTTGTTCCATTTAAGTTGCATTTCCTCGAGGACTGCACTAAAGCGATTATCCCTGAGACAATTGTTAGCTCCTGAAGGCTAGTTGAAGAGCTCCTCTGCCTGGGCAAACTATGCCCTCCATAGCTGTGCATGATTTTCAATATAATACTAGCAATGTATTCAGGCTTGCATTCTTTCGACATGATCTGTCAAGCAACACTGGGTCCAAACACCAAACTTCGATTCACATAACCTATTTACAGTAGCGTAAAGGTGTTCGTTATCTTGTTGAGGAGTTATGCAGAGGATAAGCTCGAGAGGGTTACCATTCTTCACGGCTGATTCTATCATATGTTTAATGACACCTTTATCTCTGTCGCCAGTGGTGATGCCAAATTAGTGTTCATAAGCCCACCTGGTACGTGCAGTCGCCTTCTATGCACGTATGTCTCTCTGCATTGGACACCTTGCAACTTATTCAAACGGCTGGCAGAGGGTTTTAAAACTGTGTTTCATATATTTTTTGGTTTCCTGTGGGCAATATCCCACATTCGCATGGTGGAATGAGCTTTGTGCATTTAAATTAGCCAACAGTTACATGCTATGTCAAATAAGTAAGCCCGAGGCTTGGGCTTTGGGATTTGGTGTTGGCGCTGACTTTGGTTTGTGTGTTTGTTGTAGGTGTATTGAACGGTGCTTATCCCTTGGTGTCAAGCATTAGGAGGTTGGCCCAAGGCCAATATATTTTTTGCTAAAAAATATTATCAAATTTTTGTATAGAATTCTGCATAAAGGCCGAGGGCTAACTTAGACTTTAAAAAGGCCAAATTGGACTAATAAGTTCAAAGTTCAGGTTAATCAACCAAAACCAAAAACTTAACCATGCATTATTTTTGCCATCCAAACCAACTATTCATATTTTCTTGCCCAAAATGCACCGACAACTCGCTTTTAAGCTCGCACAAAGGTACTCAATTTTTTCTTGGTGAGTGTCGAGTGCTTTCGGCATCCTTCGCCATGCATCTTGAGCGAACACATATGCTTGAAAAGATAAATATCATTCAGAACACTGATTCCCTATTATATAGGGTTCTAACAGAACCTATCACATAAATCTGCATCATAAGCATCAATACATAAAGACATTCATTCAAACACACACACAATACAATATGCAGTAAAAACTGCAATGTTTCTATTAAATTCATAATGCCTATACAAAGGTTACAAAAGTTCAAACTACAACAGAGTCTCAACTCCTCTCTTTTCTCCTCTCTAATCTATGTATTTGCCTCTTGTAGAACTCTCTTTATCCAGTACTAACTCATCTAGATACAAAAAGATCTTTTACAAAGAGGGGTTCCTCGAGCTCTTCCCTCCATCTCACCTACTCTCATTGATTACAATGAATTACATTAAATGGTTGTCTAGTCCGAATCATATCTAGATCTCATCCTGTCAACCATTAAAAGCGACTCTAACTACAGCCTGTGCAAAAGCATGGCTTGGTTCTACCGGCCTTACAAACATTTAATAGCAATTTGAATTTTCAAAATGAGAGGGTTGACGCCTCTTCTCCTTGAATGCGCGATGAATGTGTTGGTTGGCTGGCACATTGTTGATGTGAAGTGATGCTCCTGCATCAACTTCCCAGGGTCGTAAATTTTGCATATGACATCCGTTTTAGGCACGCGATAGCCTGTTGGAAAATTATTTTCAATAACTACACATTATTCTATCAAACTCTAACTCCATCTATAGTTTGACTGTGGCAAGCCAAAAAAACACTATTGAGGTCCCCAAAATTGTCTTGGAAGTACATAACAATGTATTGACATGAAAATTTCCAAAATAAGTTGTGTAGGGCTTCATACAACCCTGAAAATGTAGAACCCACAATTACAAATAATTATAGAAGAACATGCGGAAATAAAACTTTCAAAAGGAGCCAGTTGGAATCGGTGGGTGGCCACCAATATCCACCCTGATCTGTTGACCCCTTATCTTATGTTTTACCCTTTCTAAGTGGACAAACTATCTTTTAAGACTTTTGTATAAATATATATCATGTGAATCTCATTTCATAACATAACTCACCCATTATGAGAATTACTTGGCTGACATTTGTGCCCTCCTTGGGAAACCTTCTCTGTCTTGTGCTCACTTTTCCTAGTTTCTTTACGTTATTGGTGGAATAAGTAGTGTGCCACCCTTGTTGGATCTTTTCTTTGGCATGTGTGGTAGATTTATCTTGGTAAGGAGAGGTTTATATTGTCATTTCTTGAGCTAGGTAAAGATTTTTCTTGTTGATGCTTCATTGCTTAGTCACAAGTTTTATTTGCTAGAGTTCTTGGGGAGTATAAGGATTTACAACCCCTCCATTTACCTATCATCTTGTCTAGAAGTTATTTTTTTCAAAAATATTTATTAGGAGAAGTAAAAGGGTTTACACCCACCTAGTATATCCTAGATTAACATTTTCTTGCCTTGGGGATTAAGAGGGTTTACAACCCCAAGGACACAACATTGTTCAACTCTTTATTTACTTGAATCCATAACCCAATAGCTGAAGGAACTAGTATAATTTCATTGTAGAAATAAAATATTTCATTGGTTAACGTGAAATTTTATGATTTGAAGGTTGTCTAAGTTGTATTCAATTATTTTCTTAATAGGCTTGATTGAGCCACTGGGGCATCATATTTTCTCAAGTAATTATTTATGTTTTTATAAATATTCATCTACAACCATTAGGGTTGTAGAAACCCTAATCAAAGTTCTAAAATAACTCTTGAATCAACCATTGAAAGTTGCCTAAAGTTTTCCCACATAAACTGCTAGGCCTAGTGCACATTTTTTGTAGAATTTATGGAAGTTTTAGTGGTTCATATCCTCGGTGTAATAACTTGTTTTTTACATCCATAAGGATGGAAAATATTTCTACAGTTATCTTTTGTAACAACCTTGTTTCATTTCTAAAGTCTAATGCTATCTTAGTTTAGTTTATCTATTTGTTTCTATTTTATCTCTTGCTCTTTCAACTAGAGTTTTAGCAACTTGTTTGCAAAATTAATTGCCAATGTCATTGTTGATATATAGTATTACTAAATGCTGAAATAAGGGTCAACTGGATTAAATTTATTTTCCATCATACATTTGGGCTTGTATCGTTGTTTTCCTTGAGTCTCGGGAAGGTACAATCAACATTTGCAAGGTCTACTACTTCTTGGCAACCCTTGGCTACCACAATGACCTTACTCAAGCCCTTATCCACACAGAAAAAATTGAACTATAGGGGAATTCATTCATACATCACACTTTCCATCTCATTCCCCCCTAGTGTCACCGAGATCCCCCCATTGAGGTAATAACTTTACCTATAAAGTGACGAGAACACTTATCTAAGGCGATAGTGGGTAGGTGCTCTCTTAGTTGTCACCATTTTGTGGTTTGGGTTAGGATTTTCCCAACCTACAACTTGTGCGATAACAAGATGATACCACAGATCGAGACTGGCCATGAACCCCTATCTCTCATTATCTCATCAACAAATAAAATATTAAAAAAATGAATAATTCCCCCTAATGCATGTACCCTTATGATAAAACTTCAAGGGGAAAATGGCCATCAAAACTTCATTTGTTTTTTGTAAAAGAGGGTGAGGGAAAAACTCCCTCTCTCTGGCCTCCCACTCTTGCACAAATGTGTGCATACCGACCTGTTGTCACTCCTCCTCCTCCTCCTCCTCTCGTCATCCTCATCTATGATTCACATAAAAATATTTTTAATAACATATATATAGATAAAACAAATTGAAATTATAAAACAAATACTTATATAAATGAGGTGTATTAAAAAAAGTCCATTTTTTTTTTGTTTCAAAAAAAACTTAAAAATAAATCAATGCACAAAAAATAGAACATATTCTACGAGGATAGTGCACTATTTAAAAAAACAACATGGTGTAGTGGTGCATCCCATAGGATGCTCCGCAATCACTCGGTGCTTTTAACCATGTTGGTTTAGTGCTTTTAACAACACTGGTTCTTTTCATTAAGAAAGATGCATTGCAATAGTAAAATTTATGGAGCAAACATTCATGGTGCCCTTTGTTAAATTAGAATCACTAGTGTGCCATGTCTACCAAATCATCAACATGATATCTGCCAGTGCATTGTATTACTAATGTGCCACTAACGTGCCTTACAAAAGACAAAATCATGCTATTCATTTTTCAAAACATGTCGCAGTGCGTATGTTTCACATTGTGCATCAGTGCACCACGACTATTGATGCACCTCCATAGATTACAGTGGTGTGCCTACTAAGTTGCACTGTTATAATTGGTTATTAAAAATTTGCCTTATATCATTGTCCTTAGAACACCAATGCGTTTGTTAGATTGATGGGTATCGTTAAGATAAACTTCAATATCATAAATGAATAGGTGCAATGTGCTACTATTAATTCATCAGTACCATGGTGATAGTGGAGCACCAACATCTTGTACCATGGTACATTGTAAAGGATAGAACACTCAGTACGAGGTGTCCAATGAGATTGATCCGGATTATTTTCGGCACGAAATGAGAGCGGAGATATAATAAAGAAATGTATAGATATATCTCATATATCCAATAATATAACATAAATGTATATCATACATGCAAACATAAACACAAAGATACAATAATACACAATTTATATTAATGAGCGAAATGTACAAAATTGTAGAAATACAGAGTGAAAGACTTGCTAGAATGGTGGAAGCTTATCTCTGATAAGAAATGTGAAGGATACTCACATTCGCAAGAAGATTATTTTACAATGAGTCTCCAAAGTCCCTTTTATCATAAATAAAATCCAAAACCCTAACCTCGGAAGATGGAAATCCAACAGTTTTGTGGACCCCGTTTTGGGTAGTTTCGTGTATCAACTTCCCGAGGGTGTAACTTTGGCATACAATCTCCATTTAGGGCGCATGATATATTTTTGGAAAGATATCATTGAGGATATTAATTTATGGGGATCAATAGGAGCCGTTGTGATGCAGGAGCATCTCAAGCGAGCCAGCACCGAAGAAAAAGACAGTTGGACAAGCGCCAACGCAAATTTTGAAATTACCTTGAAATTGATGCACCATCTTAAATAAGATAATTAAGAAGGAGCGCACTTGTATAATGTAAACGGACCTTGAGAGATTCGCTCTCGTCCTTAGTAGGTAGAAGGCATTTATGATAGTTAATGTAAAGTAGATAGAATTCAATTCTAGATTAGATAGTTTTAGAGCGCAAGAGGGAAACGGGATATAGACACCCTCATTGTACATTGTAACATTAGCAGGCAACATTATTGAGAAGAGCATAGAAGATAAACAAAGAGCTGTGTAGCAGACTCCATGTACAAAAGTTCTGAATTAATACAAAGAAAGCTGTGATTCAGACTCATGGTGTTCATGTATTCTCTTTGTATGCATCTTTGAATGTTATGCTCATGAATGTCTTACTCTTTCTGTCATGCAATTGATTTTATGCTATGTATGAATGATTTCTTGTTGAATGTTTGAAATGTGAGAGGAAAGGGTAATGGAATGAGTTTCAATTGTTTCTCTATATGAGTAAGAGTTCCTGCAAGGAGTGCAGTTGAAGTGTCCGCAAGGAGTGCGTTGACAAAAGGTTCAGAGGTTAGTGTCTGAAATCTCAGGAGAGAAAGATTTTGTTCTCATTTCCATAGAAGTGCAGTCAAGCATAGGAGCCGTGCAAGGAGTGCGCAAGCCAGGTGAAGCCTCAGGGTTGCGAACCTGAGCGAAGAGTTTAGAGACTGCTGCTGGAAAGAGTGCGCCAGTCAAATGTTTTCAACACTTGGAAGTGGTTGAAAGTCTGTCGCTAGGAGTGCGTGCAAGAAAGTTCTAAAGGACTTGAAGTTGGAGAAAGTTCAAAAGGATCTGAAGTCTTCCAAGGTCATTAAAGGCATAGTAACGTTGGATCGCAGGAGGATGAGTTCTTAGAGGAAGAGACAGATGGTAAGAGTTCTTGGTGGAGAATCTGCGAAGTCCCATGAGTCATCAGATCTCACAGAGAAGTAGGGGAGTTATGGCGGAAGCGTCAAAAGGTTCTAAGCCCAGGAGGAGTAGGACCGTAGATCCAAGCCACAAGGGCCATTGGATTTACACGTGGATACTTGTATCAGGTTTTTGTGGGTGGAAGCCCCGTAAACCTTTTAACATGAATCGTGATATTCCGAAACGCGAAGTCCCGAAAGCTAAGAGGATCGTGTGGGCTATGGAGGATTCAACAAGTGGACAGGTGGCGTGCTCTTGACACAGAGTCAAACTCCATTGACCGTTTCGGAGAATCGTGGAGTAAATTTTTGAAATCTTTGCATTAGGATTCGCGATATTGTGAAGTCCAAAGTGCCAATGAAGTGAAGTGTTGTGGAAAAGTCAAAGCTCACGAGGGTATCGGAGTTTCAGCAAAACGGAATTCGGGAGTTGGGGAGAAAAGTTTCTCGACATCGCGATCGTCGAAATCGCGATAGGGAAAATCTCGAAAGGAGAGAGAAGGTTCAGCATTGATTGTTTCGGGTTTTGGGGATTCGAGAGACCAATGCTTGACCACTGGATTCGCGAAGTTGTGAAATCCGATCTCCCAAGTGTAAAGAGGGGATCCCATGAGAGTTTGTTGTGGGTGAAGATTTCCCGATAGGGAAATAGAAGAGAGTTTACATTTCTTCGGGCCAGTAGGAAAGGAAAGATCCTATGTTGATGTGGACCTTCCGACCTGTGGGTTGTGGAGGGAGCGTGCGTCGACATCAACTTGGTATCAGAGCTCATAAAGGTTCTTTTCTTTCTGTAGCAGAGAGAAAGAGAATTCACCATGCCACCAAGAAGAAGAGGTAGGCAGATGACTGATCCAGCAATGGAGAGAGAAATGCGTAATCTACGAGCTAGACTCAAAGACATGGAGACAGCGCAAAGACGCACATTCAGTGTTGGGGATCTTAGTGATTCCAAAAGTGAAATTGAGGCTGAACATGAAGAGGAAGTTGCAGCTGAAGATGCCACAAATGAGCATTTGATCAGAGCTATTGCAAGAATGGGTGCAAGGACAAAAATGGACATTCCAGTTTATGAGGGAAACTTGGATGCAGAGGAGCTTCTAGACTGGATTAGAGCCCTGGACACATACTTTGACTATGAAGACGTTGAAGAGGACAAGAAGGTAAAGCATCCTGTCACAATATTGAAGGGACATGCAACATTGTGGTGGGATGAACTACAAGCTGGCAGATGCTGCAAGGGAAAGCAGAAGATCAAAAAGTGGGATAGAATGATCACAAAGATGAAGCGAAATTCATCCCCAAAGACTACCAAATTACTCTGTTCAAGAGAATGCAGAACCTGAGACAGAAGATGATGACAGTCAAAGAATACACTGAGGAATTCTATAGGCTGAACATCAGGGCAGGTCATCGGGAGAGTGATGATGAAAAATTTGCCAGATACATGAATGGCCTGAGATATGATATCCAGGATGAGATGAGCATGGTAACCATCCGAACGGTGGAAGATTCTTATCAGATGGCTCTGAAAGAGGAAGAGAAGCTAAGCCGAAAGCAGGGTCAGAGAGGTCGAGGCAGAAGTCAGCCCAGAGGAAAATCGGTTGCCTAGGATAAATATCAAAAGCCCAAGGAGGACTGGAAAAAACCTTAGATTCGAACTGAGAGAGGTGGAGGTTCACAGCGAGGGAAACATACTGAGTAGAGAGGAGATTATGCTAATAACAATACTTTTCCTCGTACTAGAGGTAGAGGAAGAGGAAGAGGTGGAGTAATAACATGATTCACATGTGTAAAGAATGGGCACAAGTCTTACGAGTGTCCAGACAAAAATAAGGAGAGTGGAGAAGCTCACATTGCCGAAGCACAGAAGCGGGATGTTGAGGCAGAAGATGTTGAAGGTGGAAGATCGTTGATGATGCGAAAATCTCTTTTGACACCAGAGAAGGAGGTGGAGAGTTCATTCCAAAGGACCAGACTTTTCTGGACTGCTTGCAAGACTAAGGATAGGGTATGAAAGGTTATTGTAGACAGCGGTAGCACGGATAATCTCGTTTCTACGGAGATGGTAGAGAAGTTGGAGCTGGAGATGATTGATCATCCAAGCCCATACAAAATTTCATGGCTACAAAAAGGACATCAGGTAACTGTCACTAAACAATGTTTAGTTGAATTTAAGATAGGAGGATATAATTATAAGATATTAAGTGATGTCATTCCTATGGGTGTTTGTCATCTATTTCTGGGTAGACCATGGAAATATGACAGGAATGTGATTCATGATGGGAGAATGAACACATACACCCTAGAGAAGAATGGGAGGACACACATGTTGCTTCCAATTAAGGATAAGGAGGTGAAATTGGAAGTAAGCAACACTGTACTTCTCATGAGTGGGAAGGAAATTCTTACAGAGGTTAAGAAGAAGGAGGATCCACAGTTCATTGTGGTCAAGAAACCAAAGATTGTTTTGACCAACACAAGGGTGGATGATTTACCAGAAGAGATTCAGGAACTGCTGGAAGAGTTCGCTAATATAGTAGTGGACGAATTACCTCATTCGTTGCCACCGATTAGAAGTGTGACTCGTCATCATGATCTCATACCAGGAGCCAATTTACCAAACAAAGCCGCGTACAGATTGACGCCGCAAAAGAATGAGGAGGTTAAAAGACAAGCCCAGGAGTTGTTGGACAAAGGTTTGGAAAAGGAAAGCTTGAGCCCGTGTGTTGTTCCAACAGTACTCAGTCCGAAGAAAGATGGAGGCTGGAGGATGTGTATTGACTCGAGGGCGATTAACAAGATAACCATCGGGTACATATTTCCATTTCCAAGGATGGATGATCTGATGGATTGATTGAGTGGAGAAAAGTATTTTTCAAAGATTGATTTGAAAAGTGGTTATCATCAAATCCACATGAGAGAAGGTGATGAATGGAAGACAACATTCAAAACCAACGAAGGTTTGTATGAATGGCTTGTTATGCCATTTGGCTTAACAAATGTGCCAAGTACCTTCATGAGGTTTATGAACGAATTCCTAAGGGAGTTCATCGAAAAATTTGTTATCGTATATCTTGATGATATATTGATTTTCAGTAAAACAGTGGCAGAACATCTGAAGCATTTGGCTACAATAATGAAGAGGTTACAGCAGGAGAAGCTGTTGATAAATATGAAGAAATCCTCATTCATGAAGACAGATCTCATTTACTTGGGATTTGTTATTTCTAGAGATAAGTTGAGGATGGATCAAGATAAGGTGGAGGTAATCAAGAATTGGCCATCACCGAAGAATGTCTTTGAGGTGAGAAGTTTTCATGGATTGGCTAGTTTCTACCGAAAGTTCATAAGGAATTTTAGTGGAATTAGTGCAGCGATGATGGATACAGTGAAGAAAAGACACAAGTCATTTCAATGGATAGAAGAGGCTGAGAAAAGTTTTAATCTGTTGAAGAGGACGATTACGGAACAACCAATTTTGGTGTTGTTGGATTTCTGAAAGACATTTCAAGTGAAATGCGATGCAAGTGGATTCGCAATAGGGGTAGTCTTGAGTCAGGAAGACAAGCCAATAGCATACTTTAGTGAGAAGCTGAATGAAGCGAAAGTGAAATACTCCACTTACGATAAGGATTTCTATGCTATTATACAAGCATTGAAGAAATGGAGGCATTACTTGATCCTGAAAGAATTTGTCTTATACAGTGACAATCATGCATTGTAGTTTGTGACTCAATAGGAGAAGTTGAATCAGAGACATGTCAAATGGGTTGAGTATATGCAGAATTTCACTTTTGTGATTAAACACATTTCTGGCACTACTAACAAAGTTGTTGATGGTTTGAGAAGGAAGTGTTTTCTATTGCAGGAGTTCAAAGTCAAAACGTTGGGTTTTGATGATCTCAGGGACATGTACGCAGATGATCAGGATTTTAAGGAGGCATATGAAGTAACTGAGAATCAAATTCTTAGGGATAGAAGCCAATGGGTAGAATACATGATCTAGGAAGGATTACTTTTTAGGGGTAATCAACTGTGTATTCCAAAATGCTCCATGAGGGAGAATTTGCTAAAGGAGAAACACAGTGGAGGATTGGTAGGGCACTTTGGTCACGACAAGACGTTCACAAAGCTGAATGATTCATATTTTTGGCCAGGAATGCGAGCAAATGTCAAGAGATTCATGGACAGATGCATAATTTTCCAGCATTCGAAGGGAAGGAGACAGAATGCGGGCTTTTATCAACCATTGCCCATACCTGAAAGGCCATGGGATGAAATCGGCATGGATTTCATATTGGGGTTGCCAAGAACGCAAAGTTGTTTTGATTCAATATTTGTGGTGATGGATAGATTTTCCAAGATGGCACACTTTATTCCATGTCAGATGACCAGTGACGCAACTCACATTGGGAATCTGTTTTTCAAAGAGGTCATTCGACTTCACGACTTACCAAGGAGTATAGTTTCGAATCGAGACACTAAGTTCATAGGGAATTTTTGGAGGACCTTATGGAAGAAGCTGGGAACTAACTTGTCATTTAGTTCAGCTTATCATCCTCAGATGGATGGACAGACAGAAGTAGTGAACAGAAGTCTAGGATACTTGCTGAGAAGCCTGGTGAAAGAACACCACAACCAGTGGGACAACATATTACCACAGGCAGAGTTTGCTTATAATGACTCGGTTAACAGGAGCATAGGGCAGAGTCCATTTCAGATTGTTTATGGCATACAGCCGGGGGGGATTTCTAAATTGAGGGATTCAGAACAGACTGCGACTAGAAGCACTAGTGCAGAAGAATTCGCAGAGGCGATGAAAGAACTTCATAGTCAGGTGAAGGAGCGATTGTAGAATTCAAATTAGGAATATAAGTGTAGAGTAGATCAACACAGAAGAAAACTTCAGTTTGAGGTTGGTGATTTGGTTCTGGCACATTTAAGGAAGGAAAGGTTCCCAAGAGGAACATATAATAAGCTCAAGATCAAGAAAATCGGACCATGTAGGGTCTTAAAGAAATTTGGGGCGAATGCTTACGAGATTGAATTACCCGATGGGATCGGAATTTCTCCGATATTCAATATCTCATATTTGTACATGTATAAGGTTGAAGAAGTAGGAATAGGAAATGAGAAACCAATGATCCAGTGGACAAAGCATATGCCAGTTGCATATAAGCCGCAGATGGAGCACATACTGGATAGAAGGGTGAGCAAGAAGACCAGGCGGAAAGAATCTTTTGAATATTTGGTCAAATGGAAGAACCATCCAGTTGAAGATGCCAGCTGGGAGAACAAAGCGGAGATCCAGAAGCATGGACACACAGTACGTGATCTCATGGACAGGAGCCCATGAAATTTTTCAAGCCAGGGAGTATGATGTAGGGGCATCTCAAGCGAGCCAGCGCGGAAGCAAAAGACAACTGGACAAGCGCCAGCACAAATTTTAAAATTACCTTGAAATTGATGCACCATCTTAAATAAGATAATTAAGAAGGAGCGCACTTGTATAATGTAAAAGGACCTTGAGAGATTCGCTCTCGTCCTTAGTAGGTAGAAGGCATTTATGATAGTTAATGTAAAGTAGATAGAATCCAATTCTAGATTAGATAGTTTTAGAGCGCAAGAGGGAAACGAGATATAGACACCCTCATTGTACATTGTAACATTAGCAGACAACATTATTGAGAAGAGCATAGAAGAGAAGCAGAGAGCTGTGTAGCAGACTCCATTTACAGAAGTTCTGAATTAATACAAAGAAAGTTGTGATTCAAACTCATGGTCTTCATATATTCTCTGTGTATGCATCTTTGAATGTTATGCTCATGAATGTCTTACTCTTCTTGTCATGCAATTGCTTTTATGCTATGTATGAATGATTTCTTGTTGAATGTTTGAAATGTGAGAGGAAAGGGTAATGGAATGAGTTTCAATTGTTTCTTTATCTGAGTAAGAGTTCCTGCAAGGAGTGCATTTTAAGTGTCCGCAAGGAGTGCATTGACAAAAGGTTTAGAGGTTAGTCTCTGAAATCTCAGGAGAGAAATCTTTTGTTCTCATTTCCACATAAGTGCAGTCAGGCAGAGGAGTTGTGCAAGGAGTGCACAGGCCAAGTGAAGCCTCAGGGTTGCGAACCTGAGTGAAGAGTTTAGAGACTGCTGCTACAAAGAGTGCGCCAGTTGAAGGTTTTCAACACTTGGAAGTGGTTGAAAGTCTGCCGCTAGGAGTGTGTGCAAGAAAGCTCTAAAGGACTCGAAGTTGGAGAAAGTTCAAAAGGATCTGAAGTCTTCAAAGGTCGTTGAAGGCATAGTAACGTTGGACCGTAGGAGGATGAGTTCTCAGAGGAAGAGACAGACGGTCGGAGTTCTCAGTGGAGAATCCGTGAAGTCCTGTGAGTTGTCAGATCTCACAGAGAAGTAGGGGAGTTACGAAGGAAGCGTTGAAAGGTTCTAAGCCTAGGAGGAGTAGGATAGTAGATCCAAGCCACAAGGGCCATTGGATTTACATGTGGATACTTGTATCGGGTTTTCGTGGGTCGAAGTCCCATAAATATTGCAACAGGAATTGTGATATTCCGAAACGCGAAGTCCCGAAAGCTAAGAGGATCGTGTGGGCCACGGAGGAGTCAGCGAGTAGATAGGTGGCGTGCTATTGACACAGAGTCAAACTCCATTGACCGTTTTGGAGAATCGTGGAGTAATGTTCTGAAATATTTGCATTAGGATTCACGATATTGAAAAGTCCAAAGTGTCGATGAAGTGAAGTGCTCTGGAAAAGTCAAATCTCGCGAGTGTATCGGAGTTTCGGCAAATCAGAATTATGGAGTCGGGGAGACAAGTTTATTGACATCATGATCGCTGAAATCGCGATAGGGAAAATCCTGAAAGGGGAGAGAAGGGTCAGCGTTGACTATTTTGGGTTTCGGGGGTTCGAGAGACCAACGCTTGACCACTGGATTCGCAAAGTTGCGAAATCCGATCTCCCAAGTATAAAGAGGGGATCACGTGAGAGTTTGTTGTGGGTGCAAATTTCTTGATAGGGAAATAGAAGAGCATTTAGAGCTCTTCAAGCCAGTAGGAAAGGAAAGATTATGTGTTGACATGGACCTTCCGACCTGCAGGTTATGGAGGGAGCGTGCGTCGGCATCACTTTGGCTATCATTGAGGTGCTCGATCCCGAAAAATGTTCATTTAGGCCCTCAAAATGGCCCTAGAAGTTTAGAAACCAAAAGTTTGCAAAAAATAGTAGCTTGCCAAAAAACTGTTTTGAGCCAGTTGGAATAGGTGGGTGGCTAGCAATATACAACTAGATCACAGATGCCCTGCTATGAAAAGTCAAGAAAAATATGTCCTCATGCTTTTTTTTTTATACAATACTGATGTGTTGTATTAAAATTGTTGCACTACTATGTTAAATTTTATAAATAGTTATGTTAGTGGTGTCGTTAGTGAATTGAAGTATATCGGTGTGGGTAGAAGCCAATTGTGTGTCGATTTCAGGGTGTTTTGAAGGATGGACCACTTTGTTTCTATAATTTATCGTGGTTCTCTTTCTTGACCGGTACCATTGTGTGTGTGTGTGTGTGTGTGTGTGTGTGTGTGTGTGTGTGTGTGTGTGTGTGTGTGTGTGTGTGTGTGAAACACCGGTGGTGGTTCTCACTATAAATTCCACACAGTATGCACCTCATTTGGGTGAGTTGAAATATTCAGGAACACCATGGGAAATTGGAAAAAAATTGAAAAAATGTCAAATTTCAAGCTAAATTCAAATTTTGATTAGATGAAAATGTAAATAGGAAGGTAATAAACAATGTACTTGGCCTTTTATGTCCCAAGGAGGTATGTTTTAATCGTTGAGAAGAAATTAAAATTCATGGTAATTTCCAAAATTTGGAAATGTGTGGAATCTACCAATGGAGCTATCCACATCAATGTAGAGCACTAGAAATATGGCATAATAAGAAGGACAATGAGAACTGGTGCTTGCTTGAGAGCTTGGAAGCATGGGATGCACTATAAAAATGAAAATCTGTTTGGTAATTAATTTTTAATTACCCTAGGGAGGTGTGCATGACAACAGTGAGACACATCGATGTGTATTGTTCAATAATACCAACGTGATTTACTCGGTGTGTCTATTTTTTATTATAAAGTATGGAAATTATTTTGATCATTAACACACTGGTGCTTTATGTTTCATGTATTCCCTGGTGCACTTGGTTAAATTGGGAGCACCTCTATGATAAATTTTATATATTGTTGAGTTAGCGGTGTTATTGATGAAGTGAAATGTATTGGTGTGTGCAAAATCCAACTATGTGTTGGTCATAGGGAATTCCAAAGGACACAACCCGTTGTTTTTTAGAATTTATCGTGGTTATCTTGCTTGAATGGTATTGGTGCGTGTATCTATATATATATATATATATATATATTGTTGAGTTAGCGGTGTTATTGATGAAGTGAAATGTATTGGTGTGTGTGAAATCCAACTATGTGTTGGTAATAGGGAATTACAAAGGACACAACCCATTGTTTTTTAGAATTTATCGTGGTTATCTTGCTTGAATGGTATTGGTGTGTGTGTGTATATATATATATATATATATATATATATATAGGAGACACATCGGTGGTGATGCTCACTATTAATTTAACAAAATGTATGTGCCACTTCAAGGTGAACCAAAGTGTTCAGGCACACTGCGCGAAATTGGAAAAAAAAAAAAAAACCAGAAAAAATAGAAAATTTCATGCTAAATTCAATTTTTTATTGGATAAAAATGAAAATAGGAAGAAAATAAATAATTTAGCTGGCCTTTTATGTCCCAAGGAGGTATGGTTTTACCATTGAGAAGAATGAAAATTAGTCATAGTTTCAAAAATTTAGAAATGTGTGGAATCTACCAATGGAACTATCCAAGTCGATGTAGAGAAATGAAAATACGGTGTCTTAGGAAGGAAAGTTAACATTGATTCTTTCTAGAGAGTTTGGAACGATGGGATGCACTATAACAATGAAAATTGGTATGGTAACTTATTTTTTATTTACCCTACTGTGGTGTGCTTGACAACAATTAGGTGTATCGGTGCATAATGTTCAATTCCACCGGTACGATTTATTCGCTCCATGTATTTTTTATTATAAAGTGTGACAGTGATTTTGAACATTGACACACCAATGTGGTATTGTTCATGTATTCATCAGTGCATATATACCTTAAAGGCACTTCGAAAAAAAATACTTCAAAAAAACCTTCATCCACAAGCCTCTAATAACAACCTCCTTTATAAACATCAAAAAGATAAATATTTCAAGGAGGTTTCGTAAAAATATCTTCAAGAATGTGTTTTCCTTGTAGTGCCACCTCTC